>WSXT02052857.1:0-12527 GCA_011762715.2 Neuroterus valhalla
GAAGGACATGTTTGTGAAGCTTTTGAATATCAAATCTGTCACTTTTTCGTGCGAAGTCCTCTAACAAACTTTGCAATTAACGTGTAACCAAAATTTTCAATTTTATTGAATTCAGAATTTCAATATGCCAACAATTGTTTTGAATGAAATATTTTCAATATGATGAGGATATCATCATTCCATTAAACTATTTCTGCAATCTTTTGTCACATTTCTCTTCCATTTGCTCTCGTCGGGAAGCCTTTTACGGCCTGCTTGAAGTTCTGACATAATTTCAAAACCTAAAAGTAACTTTTGTCGCAGTACAAAAATATGATATTCAATTTAATATAATGAATTAGAAAGCGATCTGCACAGTCCGAAACAATTTAAGACACTGGACCTTCTTCACAGTGAAAATTTTAAAACAAAGGCATGAGACGGTTTGTTTACATCCTTTCTTACTAAAACGAAGGAAGCAAAATGGAGGATGAAATAACTACAGCACATATTTTCTCATTTTCACTTTTTTGCTAGTTCTCTAGAAACAAAGAAGTATCCTGAAATATAAAGCAGTCGATTTTCTATTGAATACTTTTCTTCTCCGAAGTTGAGAAAACGTGCTTACCGTCAGGTCTCCATTTGTAATTCATTATTATTGAACAAATGGCAATTTTTACTTGTTTCTTCATATTGTAGGCATCGCTAGGATATAATGCATGTGTGTACCAAATTTCAAAGAGTTTCAATAATATTTGTCTGAGTTGAGACGATTTATGTTTAAAAAAACTATTAAATGTGACAACATTTTTTTATCCCTTTTTCCATTTTTCTTATCAACAATATAGATTGGATTGGAAAACTTCATATGAAAGAAAGTTCCGTCTTGTCAGCATCTACAAGCTCATATACTTTTTGATTTAATTTTTTGAGTTTCGAAATTTCGATATCACAAGACGTTTGGACAGTACTTTTTAGCGTTTTCGAGCGCTGGTCCCCTTATTGCATACGGATCCTCAATTAAGAGTACACTACTCTCAAATGATTCTAAACTGTTTCAATTCTCCGTTCTTTAATGAAAAAAAATTTCAAGATAAACTAGATTCCGACCCAGCTATAAAATTTATCGAAGAAAATCAAGATTCAATTTTTCACAAAGCCCACAAAGGAAATACCACAGTTCCTATGAAAAAATCAGAATACTTAAAAAAAATTATGTTACTTTCATCAGACGAGTCCATATTCATAGAAGGAAATTTATAATATACTGCTACTTCGGAAAAATCGAACAATATTTTAATAAACAGACGGGATCATAAAGCATATATCTCTTCACAAGAGGCTCAAGAACTAAAAGCTGATGCTACTGTCATTCCTAGAGCATATGGACTGTCAGAATAATTGTCTCCAACCATAAACAGCCCTTCCTCTAGATTGGCTAAATATCTTTCCAACATCATGAAAGCAATCACAGACAAATCAGAGTTTTGTGCTTGAGACAGTTGGCAATTCGTTTATGATTTGAAATCTTTTAAAGTTTCCAATCAACACTTTTTTGTATCTCTGGATGTATTATTTCCATCTATCCTAATCAATCTAGCCCTACAATGCATAAAAAACAAATGGAACGAAATCGCTCCTTATACTATTATACCAAGGGATGAATTCTTAAAAGCTATCCAGTTGTGCCTAAGATCCACTTACTTCAAATTCAACAATGAAAATTTTGAACAAATGGAAGGAGTGGCCATGGGATCTCAGCTCTCACCGGTAGTAGCGGACATCGTCATGAATTCCCTTGAAACTGACTGCTTGTCAAATTTGAATTTTGAAGTTCTATTCTCTAGAAGACACGTAACGACATTTTTATGATCATTGCAGACTCTAAATTAAATTTAGTTCTATAAACTTACAACTCTTTGGACTCAAACATTAAATTCACTTCCGAAACTGAGCAAGACTACACTCTTAACTTTTTAGACGCATCAATCACCAGAACAGACAACGGCACGCTTCTGACTAGATGGTATCACAAACAGACTTGGTCTACACTTCTTGGCTACACTTCTTATCCCACCATCCGCGGTCTCAAAAAAAGCTCAGTCTGTAAGTTGTAGAATATTTTTTTTCCCCCAATCTTTTTCATTCAACTCAAATTCTCTACTGTTCATCTATCTTCATACTCAGAAAGAGTCCATCTCAATTTTTATTTTCTAGTCTCAAATAACATCAATTCTCTGCTTTTTCTAGATCACATCACTGATTCACGCACCCTGGTTGAGTTTCGAAACACTAGTCCAAGTTAACGACGTACAAGAGGACGATCTGGTTCAATCTCCGTATCTCTGATCACTTTCAATTCCTGACTCGTTAAAAATGTTATATGTTCGTTTATTTTTCTTTTAGAATTGAGAAGGTGATCAATAAAACTAATTCGAAAACTTCTTGTCTCTTTTACACAGATTTTTTATTGTAAGCTTAAGTTTTTCAATAAAACTTAATGAACCAGAAGAACATCATTGTATATCCAACTAAATATAGGATGATTCACTGTTGTTTGGAAGATGTGCCCTCAAAATTACTTCCCGGTTAACCTACAAAATTTTTACTATACTTACGTCACTCTCATACGTCTTCTCACCATACTTTTACTCAAGCTTGAAAGGGGACTAAATCGAGTCCGAAACGTCGCCAAATTTTATTCGAATCAAATTTCTCGTCTTTCATTCCTTGGACCATTAAAACCGAATAGTGAACGTAGACCTAAGCAGGAGGGCTTTCAAAGCAACTTAGGGGACGACAAGACATCATGGTCCCCGATCAAGCGATTTGAAACACTCTAGTAATACCTGAGATATCTGGTATTTTCTGAGGCTGTACAGCTCTTTCATTTTTCGGATGTGTAACGTGGCTTTTTTTCTATAAATATAAACTCACGGTCCTCTAAGCCACGTACAACTTGCCCCAACTTAACATACTTAACTATGAAGAGTTTGCAAGAGTCAGCACTTGTCGGTCGCGTTCTCCTCTGCTCCCAGTATTCTGAATTTTCTTTGTTATGTAGGATGCATCGTGGTGTCGAGGACGGTGTGGAAAGTGCATAAGGGTTATTTGCATCAGTTAAAACCAGACTTTTTCGAATACCGGCTTCCACTTATATGCGATTTGCTGTAAAACGAGTACGGATGGTAACATAAACTCACTTCTCAGGCATGTCGTACTGCATCCATTAAAGTGTTCCAGAAGTGCAAGCCAATCGTGCGGTTCATTAATGAATAATTCAATAAATAATAAACGAGCTTTCGTTTAATTAGCTCCTTATGTGGTGTACTTGTTTGGTGCATTGAACAATCCACTGTAAATCTGTTTGGTGGACGGCGCCTGTGTTATCACAAAGAATGCGCTGAAAAATTGAAAAGGCTCTCCGATTGAATTGGGATTTGTGATGCCTAAGGAATCTACAACAGCACAGATTGTTTTACCAGGGATTTACAGGAGCACAAATTTCTATTCGTTGTTGAGGCAAATTACGTAACTTGCACATGTTATACCCTTTTACCTAGCAACTTTCTCGCCAGTTTCTCTTTTCATTGTGCCACCAATACCATCTATGTGCCCCTTCCCGTGTCCGGGCTCCAAATAATTACGAGTCACTTCTTGCACCAATGGAAAGTAGTCGATCACCTTTGCCGTCGTCAGTGCAGCGTTGATTTTTTCCTCATATTGAGATATTAGCCTCAACCCGTAGGAAAAGGCAGAAAGAACCCACCGTGAGTCCCTCAGACTTGAGCGCGAAGAAGCCGGCGCTGAAGAAGGCAAAGACTCGAGGGCAGGTACCTGTATCTGTGGCCTTGAGCTCTATGAAGGAGGCTCCACCAGCAGCGGCGAAAGAGGAGCCAAAGAAGAAGAAGAAAGGCCAGAGGCGGGCTCGACCTGAGGTGTTTCTCATCAAGCCGTCCGAGGGTTTAAGCTACGCGGAAGTCCTCCGCAACATTGAGAAGTCGGTGGAGCCGGACACCCTTGGTGTTTAAATCAAGGGCGTCCAGAAAACGCGGGACGGAGACATCCTCATTGAGATGGGAAGCGAGGCAGGGGGCAGAGCGAAACTGTCCGCTACCATTGAGAGAGCAGTTGGTGTAGAGGGTAAGGTTCGTGAGCTAGTCTCTCGTGTCGAGCTCGAGTTGCTTGACCTTGACGAGCTTACTGAAGGCCAAGACGTCGGACAGGCGATTCAGAAGCTCCTCGGTGTCCCTATGAGGGGCGGTGAAGAATAATCTAACGAGAAAGGCCTTTAGGGGGTCCTGTCGTGGCAGAAGGAAGGTTAAGGTGACCCGGTGCTATCGCTGCCATGGCTACGGCCATATGGCAGCGGGTTGCACTGGACCCGACAGGAACGCGAATTGTTAGAGAAGCGGCAAAGAGGGACACAGGTAAGCAGAGTGCGAAAGTACTCCGCACTGCCTCCTTTGCACCACGAAAGGCGAAGGTTCCCGGACCGATCATCTCCCGGAAACCACGAGATGCATGGTGTACCGAGAGGCGACACCAAAAGCGAAGCCTCGTGGTACTGCAATGTAGGCCCCTACCAAGATGTCGAAGGCCAACGAGCCCGTTGCGCGACACTGTCGCGCTACTGAGGACGATGCTTACATCTTGGTAGAGTCAAAAGCAGGAAAGGGAATAAGTCCACGTTGGCAATTTTCGAGGAACGCCGAGGCATGGCGTAGTAGCCTTATCCCGATTTCCCTAAAGTAATGCGAGAAGCGGTTTCGGGAAAATGGGTTGGCAGGAAAAGGAGTTAGAGATTTAGTGAGTAGGTGCCGCTCGGCAAGTCTCACACTCACCTTCGTCTCTTGTGGACTATGTGCCCGTGAGTGCACTTTACGTCCATGTACACTTTTTGTGGAATCATGTGAAGTGCATATATCAAGCACGTGGTCCTCAAGGCACGAATGTGGTTAGTGCATGAGCATTTTTCCGTTTTTTACTCCTAGAAAAACCCTATCTGTCGTGATAGAACTACCCTTTTCATCACCAAATCGCTGTGATGCATTGGATGCTTGGCCATTCCAACGCGAATAATTCTATTTATTCTGTCAAGGTCGGTGTTTCACCGTTGTACAAGCCCATAAGAGTTCGTGACAACAGGAGCAACATAGTTGTTAATAGCCCTGATTTCGTTTGAAGAGTTGAGAGAACTCTTAAGAACCAGTCTGAGTCTTGCAGTGGAAGCAGTCATTATGCTCTTCATAACTATCGTATGCTGTAAGCTCTTGAACCTCAACCATTGCCTCTATATGGTCCTGATTCTCGTTCTCAAATTCTTCGTTTTCGAATTCTCCTCGAAACGAATGCACTGTTCTGCATTTAACTGGTCGAAACTCCATGTGGATGTAATTTGAAAAATTTCTAGTGACAATGATCACTTTCTGCAGTTTTTGGTTTACACAAGCTCACGAATTCGGGTGTTTATCACTAACACAACGGAAAACCATCTCTTTGACAGGAAATTCATCTCTAGGTTAACCATTGTTCTATTCTTGACTTTTTTGTTTTTAGTAACAAATAAATTTCCACAGTTGAAAAATTAGCTATTCGATTGAAAATGCATGTATTTCGCTGAATATTCATCTTTCCTGGCGGAAAATAATTTGCTTTGGTCAAACAATTGTCTTGTTGGTTGAAATTCTCCTATTTATTATTATTATCCTCTTATTTATTATTTATTATAACTATTGTGTCGAAAATCTCCTCCGTTCTTCATTATTCTACTTGAAACTCTGCCTCTTCGATTGAAGTTTTAACTATTTTGATCGAAATTAGTTCATTTTGGTCGAGTTCGAATGTTTTCGGTTTTGAATTCAAACATCCTTTGGTACCTGGTATAAGGGTTTCCATTTCGAATTTATTTTTCTAGCTGGAGATCTAGATATTTTGTACAAAGTTTCTCGCTTTGGCTTATTAGGAATTGCATTTGTTTTCTCGTAAAAAATCAACTATCTGATTCAAAATTCAGCTTTTTTTGTACTCGTTATATTCGATGGACTATTCATCATTTCGATGAGAGATCATATTTTCCATTAAAAGTTATCTCTCTTGTTAGAACAATAATCTTCTTGCTCAAATTCATCTTCGTAAATGGAATTTCTTATTATATTGTGGGTCAAAAATTTAGGGTTTTTGTTGTGAATTCTACTATTCCATTCGAAGTCCAATTCTTTTGTTGGAAATTCGCTTTATTTTAAATAAAAGTCATCTTTCTTGGTTGAAAATATACTTTTTTGTTGAAAACTCTTTTTTTAGCCTAATAATCCATTGAGTTTGTTGAGAAGTTTCTAGACTTATATGTTTATATATAAATAATAAATATATTGATATTTTTTATATAGTTTTGTTTTTCATTGTAAATGTGTCCATTTCGGTAAGAGATTAAACGTTCAGACAGAAACCCCATATTTATGGTTTGGATTTGTTGAAATTTCATTACTAAACTATAAATGGGACTATTTGGTTGAAAATTCATCTTCCTTGATTGAAAATGAACTTGCTTGTTGATAATTATCTATTCGGTTGGAAGTTGAACTATTTTGCTGAGGAATCGCCTTTTTTCTTCAATCAAACTAGTTGCGAATTCGTTTTTTTAATGAAGGGTAATTTTTGAACTTATTTGGACTTTACATTTTTGTTCCAACACCAACGTTTTTCGGTTGGAAATTTAGGTTTCTGCTTAAAAGTTCATGAATTTGTTGAAAATCGTCTTTCGGTAGAAAATGCATCTTTTTGGTTGGAGATTCGTCTTCGTAGCTGAAAATTGCATCTGTTCAATTGAAATGCAGTTTTTCTGTTAGAAGTTAGATTTTTTTGTTAAAAATCACGCTACTTCATATAAGTTGAATTGTCAAGTGGGAATCCAACTGCCTTATGAAAAATTTTTCCTTTCGAACTGAAAATTTATATTTTATAATAGAAAAATTACAATGTTTGGTTGAAAATTAGATTTTTGAAGAAAAGTCGTCTTGTTGGCTTCAACTTTCTTCTATTTTTTGTTCTGAAAATTATTTTCACCATTCATTTATTTTGGCCAAAGAAACTTACGTGTTGGAAGTAATCCTTCTCGGATTAAAGATTCACGTAGTTTGTTCGAGAAACACTCTTTCCCCGTTGAAAACGATTCCAAAAATATAATTATTCGGCATACATTTGAACTATTTTACTGAAAATCGTGATTTTGGGTTGAAAATGACAAAAATAAAATATTTGGGGATTTAATGGTATAAAATGAGGTAGTCAAAAAAAAATTAACGAGGGAAAGGGGTCGAAAAAAGCCCAAAGCTGGTAGAGTAGTTCATGTACAGCTCCTTAGAACAACCAACGCGCGACGTAGGCTGCAGAGGTTGCGTACTGCACAACATATCACAAAAAGTACAAAATTTGTCGGAATGATAGCAACAAAATTGTACGTTTCTGTTATTTCTGTTGTTACTTATTGTATTTAGTTGTGGTTTCCTGTAGAAACAACATTTTGAAGTAAACAAAGAAAAAACGAAGACTTTTCGAGTCTTTTCGGCTATTTTGGCAAAATTTAGTGGACACATTTCCTTGATTGGAATCAAATTTCTCAAGATTGAATATCATTCAGAAAAAAATAAATAAAAATGTATTTAGCAGTATGTGGAAATAAAATTTCAAGCTTGAAATCTTATTTTATTTGGGAACTCAGTTACGTCAGAAGCAGTTGTCCAATACGGATTTTTATCACAGTATTTTCCGCAATGACGTAAATTCTTGTTTATTTAACTTTACTGATCAATAAAACGATTTCGCTTGTATGGCCTTCCAAAAATGTTCTCCACATATCAATTGTACAATCTACATGTATATCGTAAATCGGCACTGTTTGTACAAAAAGGAAATCTTCACCGCTCCTATCCGTTCAATAAATAACGTTTCTGTGCACCGTACGTCATCGAATGAGATAAAGACTAGTATATATTCTAATGAAATAAAATACTCATTAGTAGTACATACAAACGAAAGAACTTTTATTAATTTGGTTCTTATATTTTTACAAAAATGAAGATCATCCTATCAAATCTGTTATTTACGTTAGCAGCTTTCATTTATTATACGGGTAATTATGATGTCTTATACTATATGTCTTAAGGTAAAATCAACAGAAATAAGTACCACATAGCACACTTTTCGAAAAAAAAGATGGTCTTTTCTTGGGACTCTGTCCAAATAGCACGAGGAAAAGTAAGGCATGTCCCAAGTTTGGACCAGTACTCAGGCCTAGTTTATAACATAGATTTTTGTCCAAATTTTCTTCATTTTTTGAAAAATTAAATTATTTGTTACTTAAACTGGACGAAGGAAAAAAGACAGTGGAGTTAGGAATTGATAATACTATTATCAATATCCTTTAAAACGTCTTTGAGTCATATCAAAAAGCAACTAATGATCTTCTTGTACTCTTTAGATTATGATTCTAATTTTATTGTACTACTTAATCGATTATACCATTACTTTTTTGTATTATTATTTATACCATTTCTTGATACTGTGCTATAAATTGATTATCAATAATTTAATTGTTTATAGATTCTCAGACATTAGGAGAATAAAAATTTAAAAGGTTTAAGAAAATCATTGATTTCTTTTCAAGTATGATTTATTGCCAATTTCATGAAAGTTTATCCAATCATCAATCATTACCTCTATTCTTCAAATGATTATATTTTTCTTTGAATGCTAACTGCTTCGTGAAGATTGCGAATAAATTGAGTCAATTATTCGAGACATGGAAACAATTAGGTTTGCATGAAACAATGTTTCAAACTAAGTTTAATTGCAAGGAAGGAATTCCTGTTTCCAAATTCTTTCAATTTCATAATTTTGATAGTATGCTCAGACTTTTTGGCTGAGAGAAATTTCAAACACAAGTACCATTTATTAAAGAATTCTATTTCAAATTGAATAAATTTATTTTATAAAAGATCGAAATTGGAACTCTTCTCAAATGTCTGAAATTTTAATGTAGGAAAATTCTAAGAAATCGCAAGCAATTTTATTTATTTAAACCCACGGATCTGACGACCAAATTTGGACATTGCGCTTTCGAATACACTGCAAACTCAATCTCATTCCACCCGAACTCGCACCTTCCTCTTAATACGCTCAGGGACGAGACGGTGCGGGGGTTTGGAGAGGGACGCTCTCGTCGCTCCATTCTCCGCAACTGCCGTACATTGAAAGTGGGCAGTAGTATCCTAGCATAGATTTTCGCAACTGCGCTTCAGTTGGCGTCAGTTATTCGCTTGTATTCGGCCCTGACTGTTTACGTTTTAGTTCACTCGATCTCGTTACAAGGCCGTCGATACCCAAGCCCGAAACCGGAATAAGATTGAGTTTGCAGTGTATCTCTATTCGAATTTTAAAAAAAATTATAAAGAAAGGAGGCAACGGTTGGATTCTCCCCAAAGGTTCTCTGACATCAGAGTTCCATTTTCCTACTTAAGGAATTCCCCGCAAGTATGTCGTGACCAAATACTTTTTTCTCTAAAAACCATGCGAGACACAAAAGAAGTATACTGCTCTAAATTATTCCCACGCTTGAAATTGTGATATCATGTGCTTTGGATTCCAGCAGATTTTCATTTCATTTTCAGAAAAAAAATCAGAAGGGATTCGATGTTCGTACATTATAATGAGTAAACACATAAAAACGGATCGAAAAAAATGTATTGGTAGCAAGAATCGATCACACAACTTCCTGGCTGCAAATCCAGCGCGCTACAATCCGAGCTACTCGGTTCATTGGGATTCTTGTCAAGTACGCTTGCTTTTACTTATTGATAGCCATGCGAATATTGTCATCCCGTCCGACATCTCCTGTTTCTTTCCGGAACTTGTAGTACCACACACTTCAGATGAACTTCCGGAGATGCTAGCCCGTTGTGTTATCCATGTACTTTTCACATTTTTATGGCATAATTTCGACTTCCCATCTTGAGTCGTGTCAGCTTTAATTTAATATCAATCCTTCTGCACGGAGAAACCCAAACACCATTGATTCTTGCGTTTGACACGAGTCAGTCGTGTTTGGCGTGAAAAAAGCGTCCAGACACCACTGCACGCTGCGTGCGGACCATTTATTAGTGTCCACGCACGATTCATTAATGTTTACTCATCGGCCAGTGATGCCTTACGCAATAAAGATAAAAACACGACTGAGTCGTTCGTGTGCGTCACTGGACATAGTATACGCACCAATAGTTAGTGCATGCGCGGCACCGATGTGCGAATCTATTAAAAAATCGTGCCGAGCCGCATGAAGTTTTTCGCCCTGAAGTCTCATGAGCAGCGGCTGTCAAATTAGCAATTTGCAAAACAATGAAGAATCACGACGATGCTCATGAAACTTCAAGGCGAAAAACTTCATGCGAGTCTTCAAAAGACTCGCACATCGGTGAGTGCCGCGCACTCACTAACTATTGGTGCGTAGACTAAGGCCAATGACGCGCACAAACGACTCAGTCATGTTTTTATTATTGCTGCGTAAGGTATCACTGACCGCTGCGTGAACATGAATGAACCGTGCTACGTGCTTACGCAGAGATCTCTGGTGTTTCGCGATTTTTTTCCAGCAAACATCAACCATTAATGTTTGGGTTTCTCCGTGTGCTGCTCTATTCGTGACCTTGATTACTTTTCGAAATTTGAGAGGTAGTGACTCGCTCCACATTCAGAGCCTCTCACACAGTAAAAACAAAGTGTGAATGGGACACCCGTTTTAGGGTTCCAGCTACCTGCAACGGAGAGTACCCTAGGTAGTGTTCATGCTACCTAGTTCGGGTTCTGAGTCCCCGACAATTGGGGTACGGAATTTTCGACAGCTCTGTCGATCATACGCCATGGCGTATATTGGAAACAGGATCTGTCAGTTGTACCCCACATTCATCGAACCCTAGGGCAGGGTTCAGGGAACACCGTTCAGATTCTACCTGCAACAAAGTTTACTCTCAGGTTTTTACTGTGCATATTCCTCGCGTCTCTTACTTGTTCTTTCAGTTTATAAGACGGAGGGATCCAAGCAAGGAGAGATACGGAAATGCTATATGATTTTGGAGAAAATGAAAGATTACTCTGGAGATGTATCGAGAATATTAGGAAGGACGGAATATTTCCTTCGGATAAGCCTCTAGAGGCTTATTTGGATTTCTCTGCAATAAGCCTTCTTAGTCTGTATCAGTCATTTCCAAATTATCGTTACTGGGCTCAGGTTCGTTTTCATCAGAGTGATTATTCTCTTGCACAACGGTTTCATTTTTGGAACACACGTTCTTATCTGCACCAAATTCATCATCGTCTAAATCTCAAACGTCTTGTTCCAATTACGAAAGTTGTTACTGTGCAAGATGTGAGGTACTATTATAACAACAGTCAGATTCATCCACTCTTAGGTCAGTAACTCCGTAGGTATCACCGGGGAAAACTTTATGAATAAAAAGAGGACCTCGGAATTTTTGCTGAAGTTTGTTGGAATGACCTGTGAATACTGGATTCATCCTCATCATCACATTTTCCCAGACTTGATAGTAAGAATAGCGAAGAAAAGTCCGATCTTGATAGTCTTCCTGCTCAGTCAAGTTCCTCAAAAAACCTCCGCCATATGCTAGAGAACGGCCATAGAGTAACTCAGATGGACTCAAATCAGTCCTTTCGTTTGCTGATTCAATCAAATCTTGGGCAATCACCTTCAGGCGAGAATCCTAATCTCGTCCATTCTCTCTTCAACATACGAATATCTCCGCTAATGTACATTGTACACACGACCTTGTAGATGAGTGGATATACCAGCGCAAGCCTGGTTGGTAGTTAACCGGTGTAACCTCTCACTCAAAGAGAAGCATATTTTTGTAGGTAAGTATTTTTCTCATGAAAGGGTAAATTTTAAGGAAACATCGATTGAAAAATAAGAAACTTAGGCCCACTCGACCGTGTGTAAAAGAAATTGTAGGGTAGTTAATTCAAATACGGCCTTGAAGTCCGTAATATAAGCGTGGTAATAACTTCACTCCAAGAGTGCAAAACGGAAGATATTCACTCCAAGATATTCATGTTCGAATATAAAAGACTTTTTTATTAAAGTAAATTCATTTTCGCATACTCAACGTGTCCGTATTGCAAGATGGCTACTCTCAAAAAATCCCCTCGTCGTAGCACGAGGACAGAACGATATATATTTTTTTGAGAGGAAACCCTATTACTTAATTCATAGCTTAACCTAGAGTAGAAACTCGATGACGAATTTCAATGCATGAGCCATATATGCAAGGTTGGGTTACAGGCCCGTAGCCAGGAATTTGTTTCGGGAGGGGGTGGGGCTCGCAAATGTAACTGCAAATTGCACAAGGCTTAGAATCAGCGTTACATAGAGGGAGTTTCGGAATTTCGGGGGGGGGGGGGGGGGGGAGGGCCCCCCTAAGCCCCCCCCTCGGGGGGGGGCCGGGGTGGGAAAAAGATGGGGCTTTCCCCCCAAAATGGCG
>WSXT02052868.1:0-12908 GCA_011762715.2 Neuroterus valhalla
TAGTTTTCTAATAATTTAAACTGAGAGAGCATATTTCTACATTTATTTCGGTTTTATTGAAAACAAAACTTTACACACTTGAAACATGTATTGACAGCACGCTTTAAGTGCGTCCTTACACATCTTAAATGTATTATTGCTGATTGTCAACCGTGTTGGAAATATACACATAAACCGTGTTACTCAGAACACGCCCTAAAACGTGTTCCAAGTGACTACATGCACATAACACACTTAAATGTGTTACATTACACACTTTGGTTTGCAGTGTATTAAATAGTTATAGAAAGGAAAACACAATTCAATGAAAAGTCACTGAAATTATGTGATTCTAGTCACGTAAGATTCTATATCCAAGATTCATAGACGACAGTCACTGGAAATTTCAAGCAACTTTTTTCCGTAATCATCATCAAGAGAAATCAAGCATTTCCAGAAGTACTGCACGCTGTACACTATTCGGATGAAATAGTTGCTAATATAAAAAGCACTATCTGGGTGTAATTTTTTGTTTTTACGATCCTTGTTAGCCTGTCAGCTGAAGACTTTTTCGTATAACTTTTTTTTTCATCCCTTTTGCTATTCTTTTCAAGTGACTTTTGTACTTTTTGTACCTGAATTCCTGAAGTTGTGTAAACTTCCTAACCTCTCTGTTCCTAAAAACTACTTTCGCTTAGTGATGCCGTTCGATACGAGAGTGTCTCGGTATCGTATCGGAAAATATCGGGGGTTTCTCGGATCGATATTGGTTTTCTGAGACTCGAGTTTCGATCGGTTTGCTCCGAAGAACCGATGTATCGGATTGGATCGTCTCAGGATTTAGTAAATAGATGCTGGTCTTTTTCGCTCTTTTGCTTACTGCATCCTTCTCACTCAAGATTCGATCCTCGTTTCGAAACAATAAGAATCGAGCGATGTGAAAGACTTTGCCATCTTTCTCGAGTACAAGTTCGAATTTTGTGAATTTGCCAATCAAATCCCGTGTATCTCTTCTGCCGATGAAGTAATTCTGAAACTTCGCGTACTACATTTTAGAGTCATACTTCACATTATGCTAAAAACTAATTACCTTGAACTCCTAAACTCTTAGTTGAAACGTTGTATTTGTTTTTGAAATTTGTTTACAACATTCACACTTGTCATGAAACAACAATAGAGTTTATTGAAGGATCAGTAACAAGCCTAACATAGTATTTTTTTAAAAGTGTAACAAAAACTCTTGATAATTACTCAAACTGCACGTTTGTCAGTTTTCTATCAAATTTGTTCGTAACAATACACTTGCAATCGAATAGGAACATAGTTTACTGGAGTATCACTAGTATGTCAAATAAAAGACAGATTCGAGAATTTTTTTTATGACAATGAGAAATATATTTATTTTTATTTCCATGCATTTTTATATCACTTTAAACTAAAAAAAAAAATAAACATGATAAACAGAATATGATAAAGACGTTTAAAATCTAATTATGGTTATAATTATAAAAGGTTTGAAGGTGACCAATTACTCTTTCTTTGATCAACTTTCGGATTCCAATATTCTAATAGAGGTAACATATTTAAAGCAAGGAAAAATTGTATTCTATCACATGACCTAGCGGATTTATTTAAATTAACAAATTCGCCTACATGATTCCAGTTATTGCCCTGGTTAATCACATTCCAAAATAATTCAGGTTCTGAAAATAATGCCTGATAGATACTGAAAGAAACACTTTAGTCCAAAAGCTGCTTCAATAGTTACATCAGTCTCGAATGTTTTTGAATATTTCTTCTACTCATAGATGTGAAAGATTCTTTGGAATCACAAAGGATTCGATTGAATTAGTATGAAACGTTCGCTCGATTTCTTCGTAAAAACAAAATTACGCAGTAATCGTACTTTGTGCTTGAGTTAACTCTCAATGTGTCTAGCTTCACAGGCACTCGCAGGCTTTGAATGACGAGAGTTCTGCGTAGAGCCCATGAATGTGTTGAAAAATCATGGAAGCATTCAAGGATACCCGTGTCGAAGTACCCGAACATTGGTGAAAGATATTCATTCTAGTTCAGAATAATAATCAACATCAGGAATTGCTTTAAAAGAGATTAAGTGAAAGTCCTTTAGAATATTGTTGGCACAGCGATCTAGTTTTTTCCACCCCGACTAAAAAGAAGAGGATTTTATTCTGTTATGAAAAGAAGGTGTTGAGTTTAAAGAATAATCTTCCTTGCCAGGTATGATATTTATTTAGAAACATAATTGAAATATTTTGCTTGTACAATATATGTAGAATATAATAGATATTAGGTACAAATGCAACAAAAATTTCTCTCTTAATCCGAATCATCGATAAATATACCGCTAAATCACATTCAGACGGTAAATTAAAAAAAATTTCATCTAATTTATTAAGCGCTCTTAAATTTAAAAAAGAATACAAACAGATGAGGAAAACAAGTCCTCAAAAAGATAATGCTTCTTAACTTTCTTAGTCGTTTTTATGTGTCGAATCGTACATTTGTATTTGTACCAAGAGTGGATATCCTTGGTGGAGAGCATTGTCCTCACTCCTCAGCGTACCTGTTACCTTCTGCTCCGATGCTATTTCGCATTGGACAGAGTCACTGACATTGACGAACAGATTGGTGTTATTATGGGTATCATTAACCCTAGCATCATAGTTTTTGCTTTCAGAATTCACAAAACGACGGGGATTTGTCGAATACTTTTTAATTTATTGCAGATCTAAATAAGTAACTGATCCTAGTTATCAAGTGTGTTAATACTTATTTTTACAGATCAGATCAGTAAACCCCTCTTTTTAGGAATGGTTACATTTTTCCAAGCTGAACACGTTTTGTCAAGAGTGGGGAAATTACAGAAAACCTGTCCTTGTCACAGACAGTTACTGGAACTGCTTTGAATCTAAGTACATTACTTATTCTTTTACCTAATAAATTCAAATTTCCTCAATTTGAATAACGTTGAATCCGAATGTTATAAATTCAAATAAAATTCTCCAAGTCGCTATGTACCGTTTGCACGTGTGTGTCACCAGGATCATGGTCAGTCTCTAAGGAAGTCATTTCAGGGCCTTTGAGAGTCTTTCTTACACCAGCTGGAGTCTCCTTGATTGGCTTGATAGTTAGAATCTTATTTTATCGTGATATGCATAGCGAGATAGACATAATTAGAACAAGCTTCAAAATGACCTGACGTGAAAACACTCTCAATTTCATCAAGATGACAACGTGGATGCTTAATCTTGAGAAAGCTGTATATTAGACTCTATAAATAATACTTACCATAGATACTCGTATATAGTATATGCGCTGCGTATAATCGAGCAATCTCGTTAAAATAGTGGCAGGTAGTTTTCCATTGACGTCACATGTCTTCTAATCAGAGTTCTTCATTTCCAAATCAGAGTTTTATAAGAGGATGGAGGCGAGAACTTTCTCCATTTTATGTTCAAGTTGCCAGTCGAAAGATTAAATTTTTTGTTAGAAGAGTATGTACATACCTGTGTATTGACGATAGAAATACATTATATGACTCCATAATGCCTGTTTGGCTGCATGATTTCTCCCCCTTTATGAAGATTCACTATTTTTCCCTTTTTCCAAGATCTTAACGCTTACCAATTTCGGAAACTGTCTTCCATGAATCAACCACCATTCAGACATTCTGAAATTATTTCCATAACCTTGAAAGGAACTCTTTTTTCCCGTGTACCTACAGTTTTGAAGATTTAAAATTTAATCGAAAAACACTTTTTGCAGATTTAGTCAAACATTTCTTGTAGAAGGATATTTCTTTTTGTCCCATGCGGTAAATTCTTATTTAGTATGCGGAGAATGTTTAAAGAGAGCTTATGAGTAGAGCATCAGATCTGTTAAAAGTCTCTTCCTACAGAGTCCAGAGTCTGGGACAAGCTGCTCAGGATAAAATAAATTCTTCCGGGAAGGAAATGATGCTCCTGCAAGCTCCTGCTTACGTTATAATGGTAGATCCTATCCCCGGTTTTGCGATATTGCGAGGAGCGACCAGACAGCAAATCTCGAGGACTTGGTTGTAACTCGCACCCTCGGCCTCGCTCGCACATTTACGACTATCAGCTCATTCCAGCTTTTCTCACGCGGTACACTGATGTCAGAAAACATGTTTCTTCAATCTACTTCAAGTTCTGAACGTTCAAGTGAACGAAATATTTCTTCCCATTCTATTTTATCTACAAATATTGCTTCAACTACAATAAAAAATTATTCAGTATACGTTTCTTTTTTCATTCACTAATTGCGATAGGAATTATTCAGTATTTTAGCAATACTTCTTATGCATGAAGCCATAAAAAAATTTCGTTTATTTGAACGTTCAGAGCTTCAAGCACATTTTGTTCGATGTAAACTTGGATTTGAACCAATATTATTCGGATAAAATGATTTTTTCTCTAATATAGGGTTAAACAAATGTTTATTCAATTCAATGAAATTCTCTATTTTATCTTACTCATTCGATTTAAATAAATTTCAAGTAACATCAAATGAATCCCTTGTTTGAATTAAATCAAGTTCTCACTTACTTTAAACATTTATTTTTTTAGATCAAGTTAATAAATGTGGTTGATACCTATTGTGGCTTCATCTTAGGGAAAGGGTTCGTTGTTTGAATCGAACAAATATTTGTGTCAACTCTGTATTTATAGTTCAAGTAAACCAAAACTAGATATTTTTGAATACATTTTGCAAATAATTTTTGAGGTTATGTGTTACTAAAATAAAAGTGAGTAAGAATAAGATATGAAAACTTATCAGATTTTAATTCTATACTTCGAGACAATATATTATTATCTCAATGGTATTCCAAGCATACATGCGTTGCACACCAACTGTAAGTATAGTTCTAGGATATTTCAAAATTATATCTTATGTTTCCATGTGATTTATTCTCTCGTAAGACACTTTACTCCATGAGATTTTAGTTAACCTTTCTCAATAAAATTCTAGATTGTGGTATGGTTGCTGATTTACAAACTTTGATTGAAGCAGTAGTTAACTCGAAGCTACAAAATTTTACTGGGATTCAGTGACTATTCATTGTGTATCCTGTAATTTTTACTGTTTCTATAGTAGAAAAGTTACTGCAGTTTTATTGAAAGGTAAGAAATTTCCACTGAATCGAATGCAGAAAGTTTTGTGGAATGGAAACCTTTGCTCATGCTTGATGATCCTAATTAATTATCGCTGAGCAAACTTGAAACATTTGTTTTATTTTATATCTTGAACATGATTTTACTATCTATGCACTATTGCGGTTAGAGGCCCTCATTTTGTTGCAAGTAATTTTCAAGTGGGTGAATCTGGATCAGAACAAAAAAATACAATATTGTATCGCGTTTTTTGTATAATAGTTGACATGGTAACCATACTTTATGTGTCAGTATTTTTTATGCACGTGAAGGTAATTTTTTGGAGATAAAATCCACCCCAAAATTCGTTTGAAAATTACACTGGGTTTTTGATACTGATGTGTCATGGCATACGGTAACTGTAAAATAGCTCTGTACACATAAGTGGGCCTGATGAACAAATATATGTTGTTTCGACTTTAATGATTAGGTCAATTTTTCAAAACTAGTTTCCTGTGAAACGCAAAAAAATTGTTCCAAAATTTTCACAGTAAGCCGAGTTTGAATCAACTCCTCATATATCCATGACAGATGCTTTTACCATTTTAACCATCGCATCGCCTCACAGCGCAGCTTACGATTAATTTAAGGTAGCTTCCTACGCATAAGCGGGCCTGATCAACAGATATCTTCCGTACTTGCCACTCGTAATGGAGCAGCTTTTTTATTGATTTTTTTAAAATACCCGCACAGAATCCTCTTTTCATCAATTAGTCTCAATTATTAGAAAATAGAAATGTTTCATCCTTTATTATGACAAGAACCTAACTTTGCACATAGTATATGTAATAAAATTAATGTAATGTGCTCCTACTGGATATGGTTCATACGGCTCTAATTGTTTACGTTTGAGTGAACCTAATATAAGATCAAGGTCATTCTTGAAACCTTTCGTGTCTCAAGGTCCCAGTGTATTTAAGTTTTTCAATCTGTCGAAGATTAGTTATCATACAGTTTCTTAAGGTTTTATGAAAAATTGATTGAATGAACTCCTGAAAGTTTTAGCATTAGTATTAGCTGAAATCAATCTAAGTATAAAAAAATTATTCGGCGCAAAAATTGAAAGTATCTATTGCCAGATGAATTTAACAGCTGTGTAAAGCAACTGACAGGGATTTTTGACATCAAATTTACCTGGCGAATCAATTTTGTTTTAACTGTGTTATATGTCTACAACATTGTTAGTAAGTTAATGAGTAAGTTTTCGATTTTTGTTTATCCTTAGCTCATCCAAACTTCCAATTTTTGTTGCAGGTGTGTATCAAAGTCTTACACATATGACAAATATGCAGAAAATCGTATGTAGAAATACATTATTCATTCTATTTATCTTATGTATCATCTAGTACATAAAATGTTCACTATTGACATTCTCTGAAAACTCAACACTAATAATATAATTTTATAATTTAGTGAGAATTTTCTTTATTTTATAAATTTTTCAGTTAGATTGGTGAATCTTCTTGGAATAGTTCTTATAATGCTCATTCAGATAAGGTTGAAAACATTCGCATCCTCGAAACGCCTAAAAAATTACACAAGAAGGCTTTTTTTGTAACAATAAAATAATGGCAGATACCTTCGAAGTTGAGTTATTTGCTCTTTCTGGACTCTACCATATAGCTTTAAAAATTCATTTTCGAACATAGAATTTTTTGTTGATCCAAAAAAGTCTTATTTTGCGCCAAAAAATAAGCCTCTACCTAACTTTCAGACGGAAAGGGGCGTAATTATTTGAGGTGTAACAAAATCAAGCTGAAACCAAAGTAAACTTTTGTTATGCACATTATATAAACCATAAAAAGAACTGTGTGAGGGTGGCTCACTTACTCTATAAATCTTAATCTGCACCTGAATCATATTGATAAAATTTGCAATGAATTCTTAACATTCAAATCAGTGAGATTTCACTGATGAAATAGCTCAAAATAGGTATGTAAAGTAATCAATTAACTGATCAATCGACTGAGTCTTCAGTTAATGAACTTTAGTGGAAACTCAACTTCAAATTTGACACTGATTGCTCAAGCTCCATTCATTACATTTTTATTCAATGTAGGATCAAAGCCTTGCACAATGGATCTCGAGAAGCAGTAGAGTTGACAACTGCTCGAAGAGAAAAATGAATGCTTACGTGTAACATGTAGATGTTCAGAATAAATGGATATTAGGACCTAATCTTTAAGTATTCAATTGTAATATCTAGGTATGATGCACCTTACCCTAGATCACTCTCTTCCAGCTTCATATTTAAATATCAAGTCTCAGTATAATTTTTTTTCTCACGTTGGACTGTATTGTTTTAGAATCTGTAGAGTGTAGGTAGAGCTTCACGAGAGTGAGACGGTACGAGATTGTTTTACTTAACTCTCGACCTCGATCTCGAAGCAAGAACTTCTCGTCATCATCTCTATTTTTTCAGTGTGTCATAAACATCATTCCATCGATTCTCTGAATAATTATACTTTGAAAAGTTGTAGGCAAATATCAGGATTCTAGGCAAAAAATGCATTGCATATATATTTTTTTACTTCTTCTCTCTTTTATTCGCGAATCTGTAGTATGCGAGCCAGCGAGAGAGGGAGAGAACGAGAGAGAGCGAGAGATCTATTAATCATCTCACGCACGAAGAACTTTTTTCAAAACTTGATAATAAATTATTTCCTAGCGAATTTTAATTGTATAAATTATTTCGTAACAGTAGATACTTTTTTTTAGAGATAGTTGCACTTTCTACAACAATATATTGTCCTAGATAAACAATTCATATAATCATTATGGATAATTATGTACAAAACATTGATAAATATAATTGTCCCTTAAGTTTCCGATAGATGTCACAGTGCCTGCTCACTACGAGCTGTCCATGCACTTTAGCAACGAGTCAAGTATTTGGATATTCCAGTTAAAATCTTATACATTCGAATCAAATGTATAATTTCATTCAGACTGAATAGCTCAGCAAGGTAGGGGTTATTATTTCTATGTGGGGTAATATTACACTGCTCTTCCGCGACTCGTCTGGTTTCGGGGATAGCAGACCCGCAGACCGTAAATGTAACCAAACTAGAAGATGGCGGTGAATATTCAGGGTAACCTCAAGCGCTGTAGGCTATCTCAGAGTTTTATTCCTCAGATAGCTGCTGAGAAAAAGGTGGACATTTATGTCGTTAGTAAGAGCAAACACTGCAAGTGGGTGGAGGTCCGAAAGGCAGGTCACTCGAGGATTTGATTACCAGATTGTAACGGGAAAACTCTATGGGCTCGCGCCAGTGGCGAACATGAAACCCAAGATGATGGAGTTAATTATCGAGAAATGATTCCTCAAACACCCAGACGAGATCATTGTGGAGAAAACACCAACTGGAACAATCCCTCTTTTTACCGAGTAGGGACTGTGGACGTCGGCCTCCAGAATGGCTTATGGTAAGGCACCGGGTCCTGATGATATCCCGGCAGAGGTGATCAAGTTGGTAGAGGAGTAAACGCTCTTTCTTGCTGCCTAACATGTTCAAGTCCTGCTTCACAAGTGGGGTCTTCTGGTTGAGGTGGCAGAAACAAAAGCTTGTTCTTTTGGACCAGGATAAAGGGGCCCCGAGCACGACGTCATCATACAGACATCGGGAGGCTTTTTGAGGTCCTGCTTAGGGCCAGATTGAGAACGGCAGTACAAGCAGCAGGAGGCCTTGCTGATAATCTGCAAGGCTTCTGTGAGGGCAGTTACACGGTCGAAGCGATAAGAGAAGCTCTCAAGGAGTCCAAAATAGCTTGGAGTGAAAATCTTTGGACAAGGAGTGTCTGCATCTTGATCACTTTCGATGTTCAGGATGCATTCAACTCATTAGGATGGGTTGACATTTTGGAAGCGCTGTAAAAGAGGTTCATGATCCCTGGATATCTACGGCGTATTATCAGCGATTACCTCAATGATAGACATTTGATATTCTAAACAATTGGAGGGACGCGCTGCGTCAAGGTCACGTTGGGAGTTGCTCAGGGGTCAGTTCTTGGACCCCACTTGTGGAACGTGGTTTACGATGAGGCCCTTCAGATGGACCTTACCAGGCAGAAGTGCTTCAGCAAACAATTTAAAGCAAATATTGCTATGCATGACATCAAAGCCGTGAATGTGCTGAAGTACCTGGGCCCGTGGATTGATGAAAAACTCACTCACTTTTTGTTTTTTATTGATGTGTTTCAGGATCCACATTCTGTTGAGCGTTGCGAATTCTATAATGCTCTACGGGGCAGAAGTATGGGCAAACGATCTAAAGGTAGACTGCGAAGAAAGGGAATGCACATATAGCATTGCCACGCGGAAAAGGACACCAACTGTTCAACAGTGGGAAGTGAAAAGGAAAGCAGATGAAAAGAGGAAGATGGACTATCAGGATGGTAGGTGAATCAAACTGTGGATGAACAGGAAATATGGGGAGGTGAACTTTCACCTTACCCAGTTCCCGTCTGGTCACGGACATTTCACTGCCTACTCGTATCATAGGGGAAGAAAATTAGGTCCTTACTGTGATAACTGATCGAGTAACGTTGATAATGTCGAACACACCTTCTTCGATTAAAACTGATGGGTGGCCAAAAAGAGAGAACTGTAATTAGAGGTAGGCGCCAACAACATTACATCAGATGACATCGTAGAGCTGATGACTGGCTTCCAAATCAACTGGGACAATAAAGCTTAGCACATTGAGAGTATACTGAGAGTCAAGAAAAAGGAGGAACTACAGAAAAAGAGAGGAGCTCAGTAGTGGATGCAACTAATCTCTTCAACATGTCCAAGGCCGAGGAGACCAAGTGTTATTGATACGCTGCTGAAGGTGCAGCGTGCATGTTGTGAGGGAGCAGGGGTGACGAGAGGTGAAGAAGGGCAAGCAGAAATAATTTCAGCAGGAAGCCACGGCGTATTAGCCTCACCTACAGGGATCTGAAGTAATACGATAAGCGGTTCCGCAGTTCTGTGTTGGCAGAAAAGAGGAGGAGGGTATATTACCCCATATGAATCTGGCACTACCCAACACCCCAATGTGTGTCTAATACGAAATTTATCCTCCTAACATAAAAATAAATAAATAAATCAACGACCTTGAGACCTCTTACGCGAGAGCCTCAACGTGAACACCCACCGCTCCGGCCGAGAATGAGCCGTGGTGAGTGCCTCCAAACCCCTTCGGAGCGTCTCCTCCACGAGCGACATTCTCCGGAAGACTTGTCTCGGGGAAACTAGATTTTGGAGAGCAGTGCATTTGAAAGTTTAATAAACGCATGAAAAAATGAAAGATAAAGTTTACATTGGTTTCAGGTTAAAGATTAGCTGCAAGAGAACTCAACCTTGCCGGTTGAACATCACACGAAGCGGAGATAATTTCTTTATTTTATTGTTGCCTCGATAATCTTCGGCCTGCTTTTGTCTCAATTTTCATTCAGAAAGTTGGGAGAGTTCTGAAGCTAGCGTTATCTAGTAGCTTTCTTTAAGGTAATTAAATTGGAGAAAAAGGTCGATTCACAGATCTTGGGTGCTTTCACTAAGTAGTGTGAAATAAGTTCTACTTCGTTTAAAATAGTCTTTTTTTCGAGGGCATTCCATAATAAAAAGGTCGGGATGAATTCTATTGCGGGTAAAATAAGAATGGTATTTACTTCAACTTGGTTATACATTTACTTTTCTAGGGGTTTATTAGAAAAATTTTTTGAGCATGCCAAAAGGGCCCGAATTGCAGGATCGTGAAGGGGTTGAGGGGCAGTATAGTGACCAATTGAGCTGCCGGATCGAATAAGGACACATAAAATTTTTCGATCCAAGCGCATACAGATCCTGACAATGTAAAAACTAGAAATTCAAAAAGATTTTTTGATATTATGCAAGGATAAGAATTACTTGAAAAAATATGAAAAAAAAGAAAGTTCCAAAAAATTTCCAAAAGGAATGAGAAGACATTGCGCTCGGACCAAAAAATGTTATGTGCCCTTATTCGATCCGGCAGCTCAATTATAGAAGCGTGATAGGTAACGTAATAGTGATTGGTAACAACTCGATCCCTTTTCTCATTCGAAGAGAGGCAAGGTGGGGGTGGGGAAGGGATACTGACTTTTCAGAAAAGAGTGATTGGTCACAGAAGAGAAAAAGGTTACATCTCAAACATCCTTTCACATTTAGAGTGGAAGGGGGGGGGGAGAGGAATGAGCCTGCTCTATAGTAACCATAATCATAGAAGATAATCTGTCAAGTCGTACTAAATCTGGTCATTTTATTACAGCAGATTTTTTTCTAAATGAGTTGAACCATTACATGAACCGTTGAAAACATCCCAGATTATGTTGGTTTATTGTGCAGTACTACTGGAATTGTCTCGGGAATCGTTATTATTCGTCGTTCATTTTCTCAAAAACTTTCAGTCGCAGAGTCGAAATCTTCCTTGGTATGATGAATTCTGAATGGATGGAAGACTAAATTTAGTCACAATGCCCATCCTTTCCAGGATCCGACCTCACACAAATGTCCTTACACAAAATTATTTTAAAAGAATCGGTGAAGAATTATTACCGGTACCGGTAAGTTTTTTTCACCGGTACCGATTTTATATCGACAAATTTATTTTTACTGTGTTATAAGCAGGAATATCGTTTCATTTGTATTTTTGTTACCGATTCTACGTTCTACCCCGATTTGTCAATTCAGCGTGAAATCGTAGATGACGTTTTCTAACCTTGGTGCAACTTCCGCTGAGATACGTTTAACTTTTTGTACCGTTTAATAAATTTATCTATGCGTTCTCTACAGACTCCTGGGTTTCGCCTTATATATTCAACATTCCACCACTTTTTTATCGTACTCATGACTTATTCAAAGTGGCAACAAGTCAGGGGGAAGTCAGGAAACTGTCAGGGAAATGAACTAGCTATCATCCTCAAAAATATAACATACTTATTAATTGAAATATGCTGCGTGGTGTTACTTCGAAAATTCGCGAAATAGAATCGAGTTGTGCTGGGACATCTAGTATAGTCTATCGTTAGGATTCTTTTGGCTGTTTATTGTTTCTAATTTCCTAGTTCTCGTATAATATATTTCTATTCACTGTACGAAAGAATGTGATGTCCAATTCTTCGTAAGAATAAGGTTCGATTCTCAATTTTTAATTTGTAGTTACTTATTTATTTATTGATAGTTTGGATACGTGTCCTTTACTCAATTACTCCGTCCTGCCATGTAAAGCTCATCTTTCTGGCTTATTCAACTTTTGGTTTGGCACATTATTGAAACCCTATCAGCTTCTATAATATTTTCCTGTCAAGAAAGTTTGTCTAAATGTCAGGGAAAAGTCAGCGAAATGTTATTTTACAGAGGAATTATTTCCTGTAAATTTCAATTATCAACAAGAGCATCTTTGTTGCATTAGAATAGAAGAGTAGAAAGAAGTAAAATGCAAATTAATTCTTGAAGGCAAAAAGGGGTTTATTCAGTTTTTAATAAGGTGATCTCCACGATTGCGGAAAACATGAGCAAGATTAATCTTTATATTGGGAATAGTTTGCAATGGGGCGGGGTTTGTGTGCCATAACCGCATTAATTCATTATGCTAACGCCATGTAGTTAGTGTGCTCACTGAGTTTATGGATAGACTATGGAGGTGCATGAAGCACGTTGTTCGTTGTACAGTCTACACGCTACGTTGGCTAAGCCGCCTATATGCATACTATGCCTATGCCCATACATAACTA
>WSXT02052879.1:0-12908 GCA_011762715.2 Neuroterus valhalla
ATCGGAATAATACTTGATAGGGGTTAGTCAGGGAATGGTAGACTACTTTTTTCACCTGTTTGAACACTCTCTATCCCCCCTGACTCAAAGATATCTACGCCACTGCCTAACTATACTTAAGTTACCTTTTGGAAAAGGCACGCAGTAGTGTCGAAATTTTGAGGATTTTCCAGAATTAATATGAGTTGAAGAAGTTGACTCAATGCAATTCTAATGTCACTTTAAGACGTTATGAATCACCTCCTAAATTCATTCATATGGCCGGTCAAGGAAAAGTATGATTTGGATCCCGAAATCTGTTAAGGTATTGTGAAGAGTGTTTTTCGAAGTTTTTTGTATTGGCATTAGGGTCAAATGGTTATGTATTATAACTTGCACCGCAATGCAAAATCAGAATTGTGAAATTTCAAGATAATTTTCAATTATTCCCAATTTTTTATATTTATTCTGCCGCAGTAAGAAACTGTTTTAATATTCGAAGAAGAAAGGAATTTTTTCTTTAAATTACGAATTTAGGAAGTTAATTTCAAACGTGAATTGAAAGGTACCCTCTCTGTTCCTAACCACGCCGAAAACTGAAAAAGTATTCTCAGGGGTCGTGAGTTGAAGGATTTTAGATAATCGGGGAGAATCAAGAAAGTGATACTTCAAATCTTAAAGGGTCGTGACAGTAACCGACTGCTATCGTTGGTCGGACTGACCTACGAACCACTTGAGTTGAGAAATGACTTCCATTTCCTAGAATTTAGGCGTTTTTTAAATCAAATGAATCATTTTTCTCGATTGTATGTTTGGTAAGCGTTGTCTGTTTTTCCGGTTTGTTATTTATGTCCGTCCTATGTTCCTCAACCAATACTCCTAGGGGACGCTTTGATTGACCGATATAGACTGCTTTACAATTTTGACCTCTGCACCAAATTCCGTAAACAATAATTCTATTGTCAAACCCATTCAATTTATTTGGCGTAGGTCTCAAAACCGTTGTGAGGTCCCTCTTGTACTTCAATGCCGTCTTTATAATATATGTCGTACACGGAAAGGGAAATGGTACGTCTGCGCGCTCCACACTGAGCCGTTCCACTGCTTTGATGCGTGCACGCCTATATGCTTATTTTGGGCAGCAAGACGGCACTAGTGTTGTCTGAATGAGGGCCAAACTCTTCCGGCGGATAATCCGCCGAGCTCTCGGACCGTTTTTAAACCGTCGTCTCCCTCTGAGTCTGAGGGCTCGGGTTCGGTGGAATATTCGCCGATCACTTGAGCGCGTGAACGAACGAGTTGACTTGCCGCTCCACACGCCGAGAAAACGGGCATTCAGGCGTCCATGCATCAGAGCAGACGACCGTCTCAGTGCGGAGCGCGCAGACGCCCAATTTCCCTTTCCGTGTAGCACCCGAAATTCTTGCGACTCGCTCGGATAACCCTTCTACTTACGGAATACTGACAAAAGAACTGATTGGTTGATTTCGAACAATTTGGGTAATTCTACGCTGTTCTTTTTTTGCTGAAATATGCAGTCTCAGGTTGATGTTTTCCATAACAAATTTTCGAGGGCAGAAGTTTTCATGATGTGCTTCCCCTACCAAACGCAAATCACCCTGATGAAATTTTTCGTCGGGAAGCGAAATCGCCCTATCTGCCATATTGTAAATTAAGCTCTTATTGTATTTTCAAGCATTTGAGTCAAAATTCGAGTATCTGCCTGACCACGTAGGTTTGCGATACCAGTTGCAATTTATCCGTTGACTGTCATTCTTTTGTAAGCTGGCATGAAGAAAGTTAATAGATCTGTTTTGTTCTCGCTCTAAGGTGATTTCGATTCCTAAAACGTACAAAGTAAACGCTCGCAGAACGTCTCGTACCTTGTTTTTCGGAAGTACAACGGTACCTGGAAACCTAAGTTTGATAGAACTTCTTTTTCAAGATCGTCCATCGCTACGTATGCTTAAATCGGTGGAAGTGGAGAGCCATTGGCAATCCTCTTTTCTGGAAAAACCTTTTACCCTCAAAATTAAAGTCCATGCTATCGTGACATAATCGGAGCCCTTGCTCAAAATCTTCCCATGAAATCTTTGTTTTGTCGCGAATTTGATTACATCTGTTTCGAACCGCTGAAATTGCAATTTCTTCTGGCACATTTGTAAAAAGGGACACGACGTCTAGTGATGTGAGAACGTGATCATCCGGAATTCTCATTCCTCCTTGGCGAATTTTTCGGCCTGCCTAATTTTTTCTAACGGTTGCACGATTTTTGATTTTACAGCATGACCAGAATTCAGAACCCCACAAATTGTATTCGCGATACTTAATCTAACACCATATTGACATTAGCTACATTATCCGGTATATCAACGCCCGATAGATTTTTGAACCACTCACCGTTCAGCTGGTTGCCCTAAAATGTGTTTCTAGCAGATTCAGCATTAATAATGAGTCCCTCGAATTTTCCTTCAAATTTCATATTTGCTCTTCAAAAAACTGCGAAATCTTTCTATTTTGAAATTCATTAAATTGACTAATTACGTTGACTGGCAGCATAGCTACTATTCTTGTCTCCAAGAAGAGAATGTAATTGTTCATTGCTTTAGTCGATTCGCAAATGTCATAAAATATTATATTTAGTATGGATCTCTGCAATCTGTCAATCAACTGCTAAAATTGTCCCAGGGCGTTTCTGTTTTGGAATTGTACAAAGTCCAAGTCAAAATTCATATTCTTTCAGTCAGTATCCCTATCTTTCTACAATGCAGTAAAAAAATAGTCTTATTTCCTGACTTCAATTTCTACCATCAGATTCAAGTTCCAATACACAAATTCATTTCTAAGATGTGGATTATTATATATGGACAGAAAAATTTCAATTTTCTCATCAACGTAAAGTCGTTTTATTCCTTGCTTATAATTAGCTAGATTTATGTCTGCTTTCTCCCAACCATTTGAGAAGAAAATTCTGTATTTAACACTCTCTTGCGCTTTTACTCTCACAAAAAAGAATTAAGCAGTAAAAAACTGTGACCACTTCTTTTATATCTTGTAATGATAGCTGTAAATGTCCGCCCTAATTGATTTACAAAATTCCATCTTTTGTTTGGTATTGAAAAGCAAATTTCTTATGAGTCAAATCATATAAGAACCATAAAAAAAGATTAATTTGATTAATCTTTGGAGGATTCCTATATAGGAATATTTCATTCAGGAAATATATGATTGATTTTGCTTCTTATGGTCACATACTTTCTTACGCTTTTTCTTTCGCCCAGCCCACATTCGCCAATTTTGAATGGTATAACGCGCCATAAGGAACTTTGTTACAAAAATCAAACTATCAAGTTAAGAAGACAACTTATTTCCAAAGAGGAGCTAAAACATTCTTTCACATCAAAAACTAGTGAAATTCAATTCGAAGATTCTCAATATAGTCATTTTGATCAGTTTCGCCCGAAGATTTTCATCACCATTCGCAAACCAGAAATCTACTGCGCTAACGTAATCAACTGATCAAATCTTCGGAAATATTTTTACGTCATTCAGACCAGATGGAAAATTTCTTGATTAATAAATCAATTTCTAAAATTCTTTCGAATTGAGTGATTCATCATCAATTCCTAATCAATTATCTCTAACTTGAAGAAATCGCAAAATTAATCTCGATGTTTCAGCGCTTGATGGAAACTTGATTCAAGTTCTTGTATAATTTTCAATTCTTTCAATTAAAACAAAAAAAATGAATACAAATTTCTCTGAGGAATAGACCAAGATTCAACCCTGCATGAATTTGAACCCAGAACCATGGTTTGTCGGACGAGTCCTTTTTTCACCGATATTTGAATAAAGAAACTATCCTCTCTCCGCACAAGAAACAAAACACGCGCGAAGGACACGAGTGATAATGCGAGCTATCAATAAAAATATCGCAATCTTGAAATGATCTGCATTCACAGAGATCTATTTCTGGAGCACAATTGACTATTAATTGCCTTCTGAATGAAAAAATTCTGTCATTAGTAGTTGTTTCAATCCAAAATGGAATTGCATTACGGTTGCTGAAAGTGGCTAATTGTGTCGGCCTTTAGGTTCCGCTAGAATGAAATGAAAATTAAGCAGAATATTGCCACAGTCCGTTTGCCGGAAATGCAATCTTCCTATATGTCCGTACTTTGGAGCGTTCTACATATATTCACCTCTCACTTTATCACTCTCAGGCTCACTAGAATGCCAGCGAAAGAAACTGTTATTATCGTGAATCGACTCAACAGATAGACAGATATATACACATTTACCTACCTTGGGATAAAGTCCCGTTGCGGCGACCAAGACTCCGGAATGAAAATCAGCTGAAGCAACAAGAGTGGGAAAGACGAGACGAATATTGACATGAAAAGTGAAATGCGTGCATAGTTGGAATATTAGTATGTGGCTGAGAAACTATCATAAATAATAGAAAAGAAAATAAATGTTGATTTAGAAGTAACCACAACTCTAGATTACAGCATTCGTATTTCGGCTAAGCCGAATAATCACAGGTTTTTCCGATTAGAGTTAATAAAGGAAAATTTCGTCTCATCAGGAAATGCCTCTCACACTGAGAAAATTGTTCGGTTAAGCAAGCGTATTCGCTGGAAATAATCTGGACATTCTTCGATGCATTGAAAACTCAACATACGACTTTGCAGCGTGGCTCAATGACGATCACCAGGACCAATTTACGTCTACGGCTATGGCCATGTCTCGAATTTAGTCATTTGTGACACTACAAAATGGATTATTCCCGCTATTTCATTATATTTCGTGTTGAATCCAATTACCGTATTTACAACACGCTGGTAGTCTAAAGATGTAGCTCTTACCCTAGACGCTATGAAAAATTCAGGATTTTCATTGCAAACGGTTTTTCTCAAAATTTAATTCGAAAACAAAGAAGATGACTAGTGGAGTTGCCTCAGATGATCCTATCTCAAATCCTTCAAAAAATTATGAAATTAATGTTCATAATAGAATTATTGATCTAACTATTGAGAGCATGAAAATTATATTTGAGAAACATGGCGATATTTACAAAGATCTGGCTTTCTTGTCAACAGTGCATTTTTCGAGGTTAAAAATTTGATGCTGCTTGATGCACTACAGAAGCTTTCGGAAGTCCAATTGTGATTCGACCCCGATGTGACGAAAAAAACAACTTCAATGTGATTTGCTATGTTCAGAAGAGAAATGGGCTCATTTAGAAAAAAAAAACCCTTTTTGAAGAATACTTCACTGTTCATCAAAATGGTTTAGAAGACGATGAAGGCGATGAAGTCTTCGCGAAATCTACATCACAGCAGACAATATGCAAGACTTGTGAAAAATGCGTAGTCTGTGTATATTCACCCTTGGAACGTTTTAGTCTGTACAGCACATGTCACAAGACTATATTTTTGGCATAAAAATATCTGCTAACCTTATTGACGACACAGGTAGCTTGTGAAAGATCTTCTTGAATTTTGAAATTTGTAGAAAACAGACTGAGAAGCTCTTGGAGGCAAGAATACACTGGTGCTTCCGAGCAGATGGCAGTGGATTGTGCAATTGGGACAAAATTCCAAATGTCGATTTTATTGACAGAGTTGCTACCCACAGTTTATTGTTAAAAATAGAGGCCTGGGGGTTTAATTTCATCTTTCCCAGGCCGCTCTTCAATCCCAACCAGACCCTGATCTTCAACTTCTTGAATGGTCAAAATAAGCAAAATCAAGATATTCAACTAAATCAACCTAGAGTGTCGATTTGATCATCCCTGAAAATAAGGCTGATTCTTCGCAGATGGTTCAGCTGAACTTAAAAAAAGTCTCTCTGTCTAAAGGAAAACAAATCATAAATGATAAAATTAAAAATTACGCTAGTGATTACGACGACTGGGACATGTTATTGCCGTTTGCTATGTTTGCCTACACCTCGCTATACGAGGCAACAAATTTTACCCCGTACGAATTGTCCTACAGCCGGGTTGCGCTTTTCCCAAGTGCCTTCCCATCAGACGAGCGCCTTTGAAGATACGAAACCCACTTAGAAAATTCAACCGCAAAATTGTACGATGTGCGAAAGATCGCGGCAAAAAATATGATCAAAGCAAAACAGCATTAAAGGAACGCTATGACCGAAAAGCGCGACCGCTAAATGCACGAATAGGCGAAAAGATAGTTGTATGTTCACTTGCACGACAATATAAATTTGATAAGCGGAGGACCAGTATATAGAATCGCCAGCTTAACCGAAAATAACGACGTGATCTTAGATTCCGGAAATGGCACGCGCTTCACTAAGCACGCGGATAAATTCTTGCGCGCCTTCTGTTGAAGTAAGACTCAATTGACTTGAGTAAATTTTTCAGAAAGTACTGGATATCCGTAAAAATACTGTTCTTCCAATATTAATATTGTCACTGTTTTAGGACCTCACGATGTTCTGCCTATGGCCAATTAAGACTAGCCGTTCTTGATTGCAGTTCGCCGGTCCGGTTCGGTTCTCGGTTGACCGAAGCTGCTCAGACTGCACCGATTCACCTTGATGATTGTCATTCACACGCATGCGCGGCTCGAGGATTAAAGTGACGTGAGTGATGTGCAATAGGCCTCTTGGCTTCAGCGAGCGCTTTCATTGGCTACGGTTGGGAACGGCACGGTTAAAATTAGAATCGAACCTAAATGCTTGAACCAAACCGGAACCGGGACCAAGTACGCGCTGATTGGCCGAGAGTCCAACTGGGCCGGCAAACCGCAACTGAGAACGGCTAGTCTGAATTGTCTTTAACGATGGCTACGTTTATCATTCTGTTTAGAACTATTAAGCAACAGCAGGGCCTCACATTTTGGAACACGAAATTCCAAACAAGTACTGAAGTGATATTCGAAATTTCTGCCGAACTTCCGCAATGGGATAGACCAGTTGACATCAGAATGCCCGAATCTAATGAAAAGATACTCTGTAAGCATCTGAACAATAATCAACGGAACTAAACTCACCTCTTAGGTCAACTAACTCCCGTTGTCAGAACAGAAATACAAAAGCTTTGAGCCCAGGCAGAAGTCAATAATGAACAATTACAACAGGATTTTCAGATTTAAGTTGACAAGGTCAATACGATCATCGCAATCAATTACTGAATTGAATACCATCAGATGCTGACATTCGGCTCGGCAACGAAAGCTACATCCTTTGCTGCGCAAATCTGAACAGCTGCGGAGCCGATTCTACGATACATACAGGACCATGCTCCCAAAGTCATGATCCCGCTACTTGGTCCATCGATCAGTCTCGACAATATCATCCAGATTGCTACACCTGCGACATCAGCCAATAGAAGAAATCTGAAAATCACGTTGTCTCCCCACTTTTGGAGAAGAATGAGTATACATTGTACCAAATTAATCTAGTTCTGGTTCTTCAATCTATTTTGAAAAATGGAACGGAGAGAACCATCATCCAAGCTAGACCTTGGTATCTTGAGCCATGAGAAACCAAACAAACCTACCTGCTGTTAACTAAGGAGAATTTCGAAAAGTTTCTGGACCTGTGAAAGAAATTAAATCCTATCTACGAAACGAACTCCTACAAGAGTTGTGAGTGCGAGGTACTGCTATCATAGAGTACCTATGACAAGTCAGCTTGGAATCCGTCCGCGCGTAGAGAAAGAGAGAGAATCAGATAGTTCAAAAACAGGAAAGAGGACCCGGGGCACTATGTCTCTTTTTCTCTCAGCAGAGTTGAGCGGACATGATACATTCTGGAAGGACTGACTGACTATCTATATTTTGGCACTCAAAGTTTGACACTCTGTTATTCTTCGTATGGGGTTATCTTATGTTTTTATTATTTACTAATAATATAACACTGGTAGATGCGGTATTCTGAGACCAGACACAATATTCCTTGATTGTAAGGTTAACTTCAATAAAATATGCATCAAACACCTCTTGCATTGGGATTTATTTACTTTGAAATAATTCAGAAATAGAATAGCTCCAGAAGTTCAGATATTTCATGAAGAGAAACAATTTTCCTTTATAACTGAGTAAACTACAATCAGAAATCCATGAAATACTTCACACATTCGAGTGTTCTTACTGTCCAATTATTCAAAAGAAAAATAACTGCATTGATCAAGGTATCCTATGGCCACCTAGAATATCCCTTGGTAATTAGCTTATCTCCAACTAGAAATCTATAAAATACCTTTCTTAGTGGAGGTATCTTATTTGGGATAATTTCAAAGCAGTATACCTCCAGTATGTAAGTTATCTCATGACTAGATACGATTTCTCCCCAATAATTGGATCACCTTTTATCTAAAATTCAGAAAATAACTCTTCCACTATAGCTATTCCGCTTTTAAATTATTAGGGATTAAAATTACTCCTGTATTTAAGGTTACATACTCGGAAAATGGAGCTTACGCTCCTTTCGAAGTTATGTACTGGCCACGCGAAATTCTAAAATGAGCTATTATACAGTCATCAGCGATTTTTTTACAAAGATACAGACATTTTTAGTTTCGAAATTCATCTGAACAACCGTATGAGCATTCACTTTGACTCTTTGGAGCATACCATTTTACACTCGGAAATTTCTCTCAGGAATCTGTACCTGAGAGTCTTTATGGTCTCCGAATAAGAATTTAAGATCAGAAAATCGACATATTTATCACCAAGATGGCGGATCGAAACTGCGTGATTAAAACTTTGTAACAATTTCCCAAAAATTCCGTTGATGCAAGCTCTAGACAGTTTTCTCATAGAATACTGAATTTCAGAGACCAATATTGTTTTGCTCGTAAATTTTAGTAAGCCATTTTGAATCGGCCATCTCGTTGGTAAGAATGTCAATGTCGCGACTTCATGTTCATAACCAGCGACCCCGAAAACCTCGAATACAAGCTTTTATAGCTCGAAATCCTCCGATTTGGTAGATTACAGTCCGCCATTTTGAATCCGCCATCTTGGTAATAAAGAGGTCGATTTTCTAACTGTAAATTCTTATTCAGAGACCATCGGAACCTCCAGGTATAAATTTCTAAGAGGGATTTCTGAGTGCAAAATGGTATGCTTCAAAGAGTCAAAGTGAGTGCTCATACGGTTGTTTAGATGAATGTTGAAACTGAGAATGCCTGTATTTGAAAAAAAAACGCTTGGTGACTGTACAATAGCTTTTTCGAAAGGGAAAGAGTAGTATTACATGATGACGAGACCAAAAAGATTCCGCGCGCGTAGTACATAACCTCAAAAGTATCGAAAAACCCCATTTTCCGAGAACATAACCTCGAATATCTCAAAATACTGACGTGATGGACACATTCTGATCTCCGATTCGGATTCTACGGAAAAAAATAGTTCGGAAAAGACCCCCAACTTCTCTACAACAAAACCTTACAGACCTGTGTAATTGGATTAACTTCATCCTGGAATTCATGGAACACTTCTTCCATTCGAGGAATGTTAGTTTTTAATCATTCGAAAGTAAAATTACCTTATTAGATGAGGTATTTTCTGGCCAGCCACAACATTTCTTGATTATCGTATCAACTTCAATTGATTGATTTATTGAGAGAAGAATATTGTTTCCGGACAAAGATTTCCTTAATCATTAGAATTAGAAAAACATAAAAACATCTTTCACTACGAGTTATTGCATTTTCAATTAACTTAGAAGGTGGAATGACTCCAGTGGATGAGGCACTCTATGACTTGACAATTATTTCTGTGATGATTAAAATTATTTTAATTCCTAATGCATGGAATAGTTCTTCCACTCAAGTTTTTCCACTCTCGGATCATTCAAAAGAAATGATCCTAGTGAATAGGATTTTTTCTGACCACAAACAATATTCTCCTATTATCGGATTACCTTGGCTTGGAAACCGGAAAAATACCTTATGCACTGATGTTTATTTTCATTCGGATACCTGTTTTGCTGGGTTCATCTTACTTTCAAATAATTTAAAGGTGAAATAACACTAGTGAAAGGAGTATATTGTGGCCATACACAATTTTCCTTGATCATCAGAATAACTTCAATCAGAAGTCTATAAAATACTTCTTCCATTTGAGTGATCGTACCTGTATATAATTTCAAAGTAAAATAGTTTTGGCGAATGAGGTAGTCTATGACCTCAAATATTAACTGTTCCCTTTGCAAGATGTTAAGCAATGTTATCTGTACAGTCTCTTCCCCCACCACAAAGTATCGCGCCCAGCAGACGTAGAGACAATTCTTATGTATTTAGTATCTTTCGCCGATAAATCCAAATCTGTGGTCAAACATATAAAAGAAATACACGTTTTTCTTTTGAACATTTCGCAATGAAAAAGAACCGAAAAAAACGAAGATTTCTGAGGTTAGAAAAGAAGTAGTTAATAATCGCAGACTTTCGATCACGGATTCGGACTCGTTGATCCAAAATCCTTAGAAATTGACTATTCTTATTATCGAAAATATTAATTTTTTTCGGAATCTTACGTTACCATTTTCTGCACAGTCTCTGCCTCACCACGGAGTATTGGGCCCAGCGAACTTGAAGACATGATTCTTATGTATTTTTCGCTGCCGAATCGAAATCTGTGGTAAAAGTCATAGAAAAGTACACGTTTTTCTTTCACATATTTTGCAATCCGAAAAAGTAAAAAAAAAAAAAAACGAAGTTACTTGAGGTTAGAAAGGAAACGGTTCATAATTTTGGTATTCTGATCACGGATTTGTATTCATCGACCGGAAATTCATAGAATGTGCCTACTCTGGTCCGCCGGAAATTTGTTTTTTTGTGGCTCTGTGTTATATATTAGGACTTTAATATTCCATTCCTCATTATTCAAAAATGCTGAAGTCGAATAATTTCTATTTCTCGGATTTGATTTAATCGAATGAGAACAATATTCAGATAGGAGAACTCAACACTTATGAACGAAATTCGAATCGTGAAAAATGATGGAATTTGAAAATGGAAGCCTCTTCTTACTCAAACTTCTTCAAATTGAATATATCCAAGAACTCCTGGCCAGGCCCGAACTTGCAAGTATCACTTGTTATTGTCTCTCATGAAGAGGAAATTCGCTAAATACTTGAATCACAATATTCTACTGCTCTTATTGTGAGGAGTTATACTCACTTTCTTTCAACAGTTCGATAAATGACGAGAATAATATATGAAATTTTATATAATTAATTATATATTAATATATGAAAATTTGCTGTTGCAAAATGGCGAGCCTTCGTCTTATTGCGCACGTCCGTGGAGTCGATGCGTTTCACGCTTGCGTAGTTTGTTCGTAAGGGCAATCTATGCAGGCCATACCTGACTTATTCTTCAATATTTATAGCATCGCTATTATTATTTCTTGTTTTAAGAGGAATAAGAAATATTTTAGTCATGCAAAATACTACGAGAAATGAAAAGTTCCTGACCTGGAATTCGGGTTCATTTTGTTCCATCAGGATCAAACTGAAGCCTTGCTGAAGTACAGGATCGGCGCATAAGAAGACTTGCACAGTTTCTTTCGTCACAAAGAAAGGATTATCTTAACAGTATCTCAAGGGGCTCTTACTAGAATTTACTAGTCTAGATGTTTTATTAAGGATCCGACCACTGCTTCATTGGAAATAAGGACAAATAGGGCAATTTCTACATGTAGAAGTCTAAGGACAATTTCAAGTCTTAAATATTGAATTTCCTAAATCGACAGCCACGTTGCAAAAGCCTGTAAGTGCAAAACCTAAAAGTTTCCGGGAGACGAAAAAAACTGCATAGTTTTCGTTTTATGAACTCTACTGTTCCTGTTTTTACAAATCGTCATAGAGAGGTTATGAAGCGTATTTGGCCGATTTTGGAGGCACTGAGATGTGCGCAAGGCCACCTCCAACAAGTACAACTCAGAACCTTATGTTCACCAAAAAATGTTCTTACAGGCTTCTGCAACGTGGCTGTCGAAATGTTGAATAAATTTTCAATGAAATGCATTTCGAGATTGTCTTATTTTGAAATCTTTGTTTCTTCAGAATACCAGAAGTTTGAGTTTGGGAATGTTCAATATTGAATGCGTAATTCGGAAAACTGGAGAGCTTGGAAAAAATGTTTTCATGGTAGACTCCTTTCTTGTCAGATTTTTCGAAGATAATTTTAATTGGAAATTCTCATTCGATCCATCTCGAATAGTGTTCTGAAACGTTCCGTTTACCATCAAAAAACCAAGTATCTACTCACCAACCCAGGCGACTAATCAAATTTTGGAAACTTTCTCAAGTCGCTGAGAGTAGATAAGAACTTTGTAATATAAACATAAAAAAACATTTTTCAATGAAAAAAGGATCCATTTCCCGCTGGGCCTCGAACTCAGAACGTTTTTTTTCTGAACGAGCGGAAATTACATTATTTTAATAAAACTCCAAAAAAATGGTTCATCTCAAGAGGTTCGAATTTGATAATTCCAATACTCAACAGTATTTTCAAAAACTTGTGAATCGCTCTGAATTCCTTTTTTGAAGTTTGAAAATGCACTGTCTACTCTTAGATATAAAGTACAGCTCTTAATTTCTTCTACTCATTGATTTACGCCAAAGGATAGTGGACAAAAGTCCCAGCGACAAATCTCCCATAAATATCTCCCACAAATTCGAAGTTGGCTATTTTCATAAAAAAATTCATTCCAAAATGTGATTCTCATGATAACGAAAAGAAGAAAAATTGAATCGCGAATGAAAAGTGAGTGCACATAGTGGTTGCTAGGGGTGATAACATTTTGGAATGACTTGTTTTATGCAACAAGCCAACTTCAGATTCGTTGGATATATTTATGAGAGATTTGTCCATGGAGAATAGACATAAGGAGACCAATCTGTAATGTATGGACTTCACCAAAAACGGTCGCTTTTCTGTTGCCACT
>WSXT02052890.1:0-12908 GCA_011762715.2 Neuroterus valhalla
TATATACATCTCACACCTCCCCCTTCACTCACACTATCACTTTCACTCCTGATTTCTTCAGTCACCATACACTCACCGTACTCCCTCAATTATCCCCTGCTCACCAGCCAAAAAAAGACAGCACTTTACGGAACGCGTATGACCACTACCGGCACTGGAAACGGAAGCATATAAAAGTTCTTATCAATTTATTATAGTTATCATTTTAAGTGAAGATTGAACTTACTATTTCGTTGAAAAAATGGCTTTTTGGATTAAAAATGCACTGTTTTATGGTTAAAAGTTTTATTTCTTTGATGACAAATCAATTTTTTGTAAAAATCCACTGCTTTACTCAGAATCATATTTTCGGGCTGAATAATTGAGATGTTTGGTAACTCGAACAGTAAACAATTTGGTTAAAAATACTTTTCTTTTCAAATGGGATTTCTTTCTCGGTTGAAAATTCATGTCTTTTTTGATATAAGTTTCATGTTTAACATTTTCAAATTCAACAAATATATTGTAAAAACATCAATTTTGGTTAAAAATGCATATTTTCTTGTCGGGGAATTAAGTTGTTCGAATGAAATCAATATTTTTTGTTTCATTTGTTTTTATTTTGGATGCATATTCTTCCTGTATTGAAAATTGATCTTTTTTTGTGAGAATTTTATCTCTGAAAGTTTAAAATTTAACAATTTTACAAAAAGTTAAGTATTTATTTATTAAAAAACTATATTTTTGGGTTATAAAATTGATCGTAATGTAGCAAATTCATCTTTTTGTCTTGAGAATTCAACAATTTTGTTATTTTCGACTGCAAACCTCTCTTAGGTTGAATACTTAATTCTTCCATTGGAAATTCATATTTTCGAGCTGATTATCTAATTCTGTGATAGAAAATTCTAGTTGAAATTTTGTTTTTGCTCAAGTGGTAATCCCTTGTGTTTAAAACTGTTACTATTTTGTAGAATATAAGTATTTATTTCGATTGAACATTAATATTTCTGAATGAAAATTGAATAGATTCTCAATTTTTTTTCTAAAAGTAATATTTTCTAGTTGAAAATTGGATCATTTATTTTAAAGTTTTTGTATTTTGTTCGGAATTCATTTTTTGTAACCAAGATTCATTTATTTGGTCGAAAAATCCTCTACTATTTGAACAAAAATTCTTTTTTCTAAACAAAAATTTTTCTCCTCTGACTGAAGAAACAAATGTGACGCGATCTAAAGAAAGACCCCTAAGCGGCCAAAAATCGATTCCCTGATTTTCAATGTTTTGCGTGGATTCGAACTTGCTCTTTAAGGTGGTAAAGTTAAAAAAAATCCCATCATTAATTATTTATTCAGTACAAGCGTTGAAACATTGTCGTTCGAGAGTGCACTTGAGACTTCTCTCTCGACACGTACACATACGCGAATGCCGTAAGTGTGAGCCATTCCAGCGATCTCGAACGCTCGGCTTCGTCATGATGTTAGAGAGGAGAAAGGGAATATGCCCGGCTCAAAGACGGCCGAACCGATCGAACTCACACACACACAATAGGCCGCTACAAGTATGTGCGATAGAAAGAAAGACAATAATCGGAAGAGTCCTATCGGCCCGTCGCCACTTCTCCAGCTTCTTCTCTCAAGTTACGTTTGGCCGCTTAGGTGTCTTTCTTCACATCGCGTCACAAATATTCTTTTCTTTGTCGAAAATTAGAGTCTCAGTAAATCTCAGGATATTAGTTTTTGATTGGTCACTTCATTTTGTTCTGAAGTTACAATTTCGAAGATTCGAAACAGATTCAAAAGAATTTCACAAACCATCATTTGTTGATAATTTTTATTTACAATTAGTTTATAAGTTTTGATTAATAAACGGAATTCGGTTTCAAGTGTAACGTTCTGGAATATGTCAGGATTAATGAATCAGGATAAGGGTTTTTGAGAGAATTTGGAAAAGTGGGACGTAATAGTGTTGACTGATACATAAGTCGACGAGGAAGACTGGAGGGAATAGAAAGGAAGGTACCAGGAGGAGACTTATGTTTGGTTTGAAATTAATTTTTTGAGCCAAAAATGTCACCATTCCATTTTTGTTTGCAAATTCTTATTTTCATACTTCAAATTTCAACCAATTTGTTGAAAAATTGTATCTCTTCGTTAAAAATTAATTTTCTGTCAAAAACTGAACCATTCTAGTTAAAGGTTCATCTCTTCAGTTAAAAATTTGTCTTTCTGGCTTAAAATGCAACTACTTCAGTCAAACATTTACAATTTCATTTGATTGATGAAGGTGAATCTTCATGATTTATTGTAAAAATGTAATTATTTGAATGAAAGTTAGTTTTTTCGGTTGGAAATTGTTTTTTTTTGTTATAAGTAATTTTTCTAACTGAAAGTGTAACTTACACGATTCGGAATTTCCATAGTTTTAGTCTGAAATCTATTTGTTCAGTCAAACATCAATTTTTTCAATTTCAAATTTGAGTATTAAAGTTTTTGTTGACAATTCATCCTTTTCAGTGAAACTTGAATATTATTTGTTTGAAAACTAAACTCCTTCAGTTGAAGAATCTTTGTTTTAGAATAAAAATTCTCTGCTTGGTTTGAAATTTAACCTTCCTAGTTCAAGATTCTTGATTTTATTTGAAAATTCATCACATTGGTTGAAAATTAAACTATTTTGTTGGAAATTCGTTCTTTAACTGTCGTTATATGATTTTTTAAATTGTGAAATAAACTGTTCAAAATTTTGTAGAAAATAATGCTATTTTTTATTGTTGAAAATTCAAGTATTCTTGACAAAATTGGTTTAGCAATGTTTAATCTGTTTTGTCAAAGGATGTTTAGAATGAACCTCATGAATAAAAATAAATTTTTCTGTCTTGCGAAAAATATAAATACGTTACTTCTAGTTGACGGGGAAAACTGAAAAACTTGACCGTAAAGAACCGGGAAATGACGGGAAATTCGGAATCGTCCGCTGAATCGCCACCCTGAGAAGTAAACTACTGAAAATTCCTATGGGATTTTGAATATTCACCGTAATTTGTATCTTTTGCAGAAATTTTTCAACCGCTGCAATCACTTTCATCGACAAAAAGAAAAAGGAATCCTCAAAATCACAAGAGGCAAATAAATAAACAAAACGTCCAACGAGGGCTGGAAAGGCGAACAAAATTATTTATTTAAGATGTTTGTGCAAAGGTTGGTAAATAACTTAGGTTAAAAAAGTTTTCAATTTGTACTAAAAGACGAAGGAATCAGAAAAATTATTGTTTGAGACAAAATTGTGATGTAGATAGATAATTATGTAAGATGTTTGTGCAAAAGTTGTTGAATAACTTATGTTAAGAAAGTTTTCAACTTATGTAAAGTAACAAAGGAGTCTGAAAAATTATTTTATAAGCCGAAATTGTGATGTAGATCAATAATTATGTAGGATGTTTGTGCAAAAGTTGTTGAATAACCTATGTTAAAAAAGTTTTCAACTTGCGTTAAAAAACAAAGGAGTCTGAAAAATTATTGTATAAGACGAAATTGTGATGTAGATCAATAATTATGTAAGATGTTTGCGAAAAAGTTGTTGAATAACTTATGTTAAAAAAGTTTTCAACTTGTGTTAGAAGACGAAGGAGTCTGAAAAATTATTGTATGAGACGAAATTGTGATGTAGATCAATAATTATGTAGGATTTTGTGCAAAGGTTGTTAAATAACTTATGTTAAAAGACAAAGCAGTCTGAACAAGTCTTCTAAAAGATGAAATTGTGACGTAGATCAATATAATGTGGTATGTTTGTGCCAATTTGTTGAAAAACTTATTTTTAAAAAGATTTAGACTTGTTAATAAAGAATTAGATACCGAATATCTAGACTTCTCTACTTCCTTCACTTTGCACATCCAATACTTCAAATATTAATTGAGTAAAATTATGCTACTTTGAAATAGAACAGAATTTGTGAAAGATATAAAAATTCAAAAATAATGAAATTTTTAGAAATCTTAAAGAATTTCGAAGACTAAATTAACCAAATCTTTGCCAATTTTCAAAGTTGTAGTGTTTTGAAGATATTGGAAGTTTGTAAAATTTGGAAAAAGTCATGGAATTGTGTATTCTCTTAATTCCTAAAGTGTCCCAATTTTTAAAGTCTCACAAGTTTTCTCGCTTTGAATTTTCCCAAGCAAAAAAAAAAAAATTGTTTAATTTCGTAGAATCTTTGGATTGGAAAGTTTCAAAAATTTTGAAATTTTTACGCGAAAGTCGCATGGATTTCTCATTCAATGCACATTAAATTTATGCGACGAATAGAATTTCGCATTGTATTGGTGCAAAATCTCGCCTGCAGATTCGCATGATAGTGTGCTTTCCAAGTAGCTCAGAATTTTTCGAAAAATATTAGTGTTTTCAATGCATTGAAGTTCTTGAAATCGTGTAAGTTTTGATGTTCTTGAAAATTTCAGATTTTGAATATATTTACTCGTTTCCGAGAATTTTTCCTAATGCTGGAACAGATTTTTTTATGGAAAAGAACAAAGATTTTTTCCAGAATATCATACCAAAATTCTACATGTTCTAAAAAGGATTTTCCAAGATTCAGAAATTATTCACTAAATTCCAGGAAATAATAACCTGAAATTCAAGGAATTATTTCCTCAAGTTATTATAGATTTCTTAAATTGCAGCTCATATTGGCTGCAAATATCGAAATTTACTGGCTATCAGAAAATTACTTTCCTGAATTTTAATAATTATTTCCCGCTATACTGGAAATTTTTCCTGATTTCCAAGACATATTTCGAGAATATATATACGCATTATAAAAACGCGCTTCGAATGCTTTAACATACATCGGCATCATTCAAAAATGACGCGGTGACAAGTTTCAGCGGTGTAAAGAGGAGTGAGGGGACTGTCGAGGAGAAAAGGGACCACGTGGTGTAAAGGAGCAAAGTGGGGGAATCTCCCCACAACATTTTTAGCTCGCTTTTGCCCTCACCTTCTCTTATGTCGCTTTTGCTCTCGCAAGTTTTTGATTCGCTTTTCGGACGTTTTTTTCTTTTCGTTCGCTTTTGCTCTCAGCGTGTCATATATAGACTTAAGGATAACAATTTTAATGGTCATTAAAGATTGTTTTCAATACTGTAGAAATATTAGGTGAAAAAAGTGGAAATTTTTCTTTGGAAACCAAGTTTATTTTCCATTTAAAAACTTTTCTGATGAAAACAAAAAAATTTTATTTTCCACTCATTTATTGTCTAATACTTGTTTTTTGTTATTATATTTGAAAATTGCATGTGACTTATTCGACTTCTTATAAGTCTTCCAGTTAATCCGAGTTCTGTATTAAGCATATTTTACGATTTTCTGAATATTTACTATTTAGAATATTTTAGAATTTTTAGAATACAAGTTCAAATTAGGTCTACTTGAGTTTCTAATTAATTACCAAATATTTGTTCATTCTGATCTTGAATCCTAAATCGACTGATCTTAAATAATCCGAATTAATATATTCATGCAAATTGTGAACGTGTGTTTAATTGACTGAAAATCGATTAAATAGCTTTCATAGCTTTTCATTGGAGGCGTTTGATATCTATAGTCAAGCGGAAAGCGATAACGATCATTATCTCCCGGGTTTAAAAGTTTTGGAGTATCGATTGTAGTCAAACATACATCTTTTGCATTTATTGCTTCTAATTTCTCATTATGTAGTAGGTACCAATGGAACTTCCGTGAAATTCCATTTCCGTTTTTTTTAAATGTCCACATTTTGAGACCCCCTCAACCCGAAGAACAGATTTTTACGAATGTGTCTGTCTCTATGTATGCGTACCTGTATGTAGGTTTGTCTATGTATGTATGTATGTATTTATGTATGTATGTATTTATGTATGTATGTATATATGTATGTATTTATATGTATGTATTTATATGTATGTATTTATATGTGTGTATGTATGTATGTATGTATGTATGTCTATATGTTTGTCTCTTAGCACGATAACATTTGAGAAAACTAATCTATTTGATTGGCCTCAAGTACACACTTTAAGTGTCAGAAACTTAAGTCAAGTTCGTTTGCCAGACATTTTGGATGAATATTTAGAAAGTTATAACATTTTGAAAATTTTCGATACCATTTTTTTGAAGGCCTGAAAATCGTAAGTACGGCTTACTGTAGAAAGTAATGAGTGGAACAATTTACCCTCACGATTTTTTTTTATAAAAACAAAATTGTCAGAGTTATGGCATTTTCGAAATTCAAAAATATAAACAAAAATGAGAATTTTTAGCCAAACAACGCAAGATATGGAAAAAAGTTAAATGGAAAAAAAAGTTTCTTCATCGGTGGCCTTCAAGATGATGTTTACAACTTTTCAAATTTCCTCAAAAAATAAAAAATTCAAATTTTGGTCGCACAAAAAATAATGAAAAACATCAAGTTTTATTTTTTGGTCAAACAATGTATGGTACGGGAAAATAAGCAACAAAACTTCTCCACTGTTTCGCAAAAATTTTGATCGAGTCCGCAGCGCGAGACTCGCGATGAGAATGTATTTATTAAAGCCGGAGAAGCTTTAACAAAAAAGAATTCTCAATCACCAAATTGGAGTAGTGGACATTTCGCTTTTGAGTTTCAAAAGCTCTATATACAAATGTAAGGAAAAAGGAAAAACCGAGCGCGGAGCGCGAGATAAGTTCATCATCAAGCGCGAAGCGCGAGATCCGACAGACGCGCGCCCTAGACGCGCTCAAACTTGCGAGCGAAGCTGTATGTGAACGGGAGTATGCAGGAGAAATCTATGGCGGTAAAAGAACAAGCTTGTAATAGGATATTTTAATGCAAGAACAGGAGATAGAGGAGGAAGGGAATGGAGAGAAGAGCGAAGAAGAAAATCTAAAGACAAGATGCTTAATGGGGAAGGGGAGAAAATGCTAAAGTGCTTAGAGGAAATGGGATGCTTCATCATGAACGGAAATATAGAGGGGGATATGGAAGGTGAATATACACGTTTGGGAGGTGAAAAGAGAACAGTCATTGACTATGTGATAGTGGATGACGAGGTAACAGATGAGGTCAAGAAACTAGAGGTATGAGAATACATAAATTCTGATCACTTTCCATTAATTCTGACGATGTAGGGTGATAAGGATACTAAAGATACGGTAAAAAAGGAAACAAAGGTAAAAAGAACAGGAAGATTTGAAGAAGATATTTCACTATTTTTTATTAAGGAAAATATTATTTGCCTCAATTCTCTTTCAAAAATCTCTAGACTGAGAAATGTCATCTGTACAAGTGTACGTGTGTGTATGGGAAAAAGGGAGAGTGTCGAGCACCCACATGAGAGTGGAAGGAGGAGCAGCCGAATTATTAGCAGGATGTAGGTTGTGGGGGCCGCCCCCCGCTGGTCTTCATTTCCCCCCTCTTGCGCTTGCCCCTCTTTCTTCATCAGCTGTTGAAACCTATGCAATGACTCCATCCTTTCTTTCTAACATATAGCGCACACACGAGTACGTCCCGAAAGATGTTATTCACATTGAAAAAAAAGGAATTTCCGATTGAAGGCTTTATAGAAAGAAAAAAAAATTCCATGAGGCACCCTGATGATCAGGGTAATAAATAGATAGAGAAGCTTGAAGAGATGAAAGAGAGCTGGTGGCACGGGGTAGAGAAAACCAAAAGAATGAAAATTAAAGAAGGGGAAAAAAGAAGTGTTACGGAACAGAGCTTTAATTTTTTATATTGGTAGTGACGAAAGAAAACGGAAGCCCAGGGCAAGGTCGATGAGTCGATATTCGGGAAATCATTACTGAACTGCCTCAATCACACCTCTCCCTGAAATACAGGTGGTGAAATGTTCATCCCCAGCGCAAAATGGATATTTTCGGATGTTCATGACTCTTTTGTTTGGTTTCCATGAATAAGTTACGATTTTAATGTAATAGAACATTTCCTACTCTTCGGACACATTCTATTTTTTGTAAAACAATTTCAAATGGAAGTTTAGTCGCAAGTATTTAGGATTGAGAATAGAGTATTTTATCGTTACGCCAAACTCAGTCGGTGTTGCAAATACTCTGGCGCGATTTCATCTGGTGAAATCTAAAGCATAGATTATATGGAGTTTCAATGGTTCATCATTTTCAGTGCATGAGTGATGGGAATATTGTGATATCTTTCTGCTCATCAAGTACAAAAAATATTTTTGCAACTGTGAATTGATACTCGTTCTATGTATGATTTGAAACCTTTCAGGAAAAAATTTAATGTCCAAAATTTGAGGCTGATGTAACCAGGGTTCCATACAAGCCGATCATGGCAGTCATGAATCCAACTGCACCCAGACCTCAAATGTTGGACATTATACTTTTCTCTGGCTTATGTACTGAAAACGATAATTCATACAAGTCCATTTAAATCATGCTTTATGTTCCACCACATGAAATCATAAAACAGTTTTTGACATTATCGACTGATCGTGATGCAATGATAGAATACTCCATGGTGTTTAAGAAGAGATGTGAGAAATATTTTAGCTCAATAACACTACATTGACCTACAAATGAGAAAATAGGCAGTTCCACACGAGTGCGAAGTTTGTTATAGGAGCCAGAAGCGAAACGAAGATAAACCGATGGGAAGTACGGTGAACATCACCAGAGTTATAACTGTCTATTTTCAGCACCTATCGCAAGTTAAACTGTCTGACTCGATTATTATTTAGAATCAATCTCGTCCTCAGGATTTACCCATTCTTGCCTGTTTGATGCAACGCTTAGACCTGTTGACACAAGTAGATTGTAATTCGATAACTAGAAATTTTTATTCTTGATGATATCCACATTGATTAGAAATTAAACCTTAACTCTGATACTACGGATAGTTGAAAGGCTTGAATCCGGAGATTATTTATTCTCAAGAACAATACAAGTATTAACAATAATTGTTTATTGCATACTAAATTATTTAAAAATGTGTCCATATCTAGTTACAGTGCATCAAGAAGAGTGAAATGTTCTACTATATTTGTGTATACTCCCTCCGCTCCACGGGTTCAAGAGTCTCTACATAACCATTCCATTTTTTTCTTATTTAGAATGATTATGATCTATATTATCAATCACTCCTTAAATATCGTCTTGAGCACTATTCTTAACATAGACGCTTGCGATCTTGCGCAGGGCTTTCGTTCCCTTTCAAAATTACCTATATGGGGCTTTATTCCTCAATTGTACCCACTCAAAACATCGAAGTTGTCCGGTTTGAGTTAAACTTGTACCAAGTGCTGTGCTATTGCACAGTAGTTGATGGGCAAAAAATTTTGTCATTTTGAATTATATTTACTCAGGCTGGCACTCGAGCCCCGCACGCATCGTGGTACCTCTATTGTATCGTTCTTACGATAAGTATTAATATATCCTAGTATATTTGATCGCTCTCCGCATTTCACAAGGTTGAGACTGTCTTTATTAAAAGGCCTGCATTACGTTCGCTGATAAATCTTGAAAAAATTCTGAATTTCGGAAAATTGAGTTATTGAATAAATGATCGGATCGGATAAGCTTTCTATGAATATTTGAGTAGGTAAAATCGAAGCTCAGAGATTCTGCTGACGCTGTTGTGTCTCCTACCTACCATTCTTTCTATCTTCATTTTTTTACTGACAGTCGATTTCACTTTCTTGTCTGATTTTTGTTATTTCTCTTTTGGAAGGTTGTCGAATTCCATAGCTGAGGAAATTTCTTTAATTGAAGTCTATCATCTTCTGTGGGTATAAATGCATGGTATTGCAAAGTCCCTTTGATAGTCACTGCAGCATCAAATCTTATTTTCAGATCTTTATTAAAAGATTCGTGATCTTTTTTGCTGTTGAAAATTATTTCACTCCCCTTACAATACTTCTTCGACCCCTGAAATAGAGATGAACCTTCTAGGATGCGATCTTCAGCAGAACATTGTAAGCTATACCTATCTGCATTTCTTTTAATATTTGCTACTATTCCATCACATGCTCCCATACCATGAGCGGTAGGATGGTAGTGCCACTCAGCTGAAATGCCGAAATCCGTCTTGTCAGCTGAAAGATCAGAGAAATTGTTTTTTTTTTTTTCAATGTTGACCTGCTCCGTCTGTGACGTAGTACACCTTTTTGACTGCAAAATCTACGTTGTAATAATTTCCAAAAGAAATTTGGGAAGGAAAGATCTGTCGCGTACATTTAGTTAGCAATTATCTTCAAAGATATGCTGGAAAACATTGATATTTTCATAAATCATAGAAAGGGAAACAACATTAAATAAATAATATTTGAACTATTCTTCTTCATGAACTGGATTAAATTTATTGCTGCTGATCTTTGACGCTGTAAATTATTCGCATACTTTGTTAGAAAAAATACATCTTTTATGTTTCTTCTCTAGTTACAATTGACACAGGCATATCAAGTCTCTCATCTGCCCGCTTTCATAACTTTAAATAAATTTTATTAATCTATTACAAAATTCCTATATTCTATTTTTATTAACGATTTATCGTTAAATTGGTAAGTTTTATGAAAACCGGGCAGATGAGGGACTTGATATGCCTGCGACAATTGTAACTATAGAAAGAAAAAAAAAATAGTTGTATTCTTTCTGACAAAAAATGAGAATAATTCTCAGCGTCAAAGATCAACGGCATTAAATTCAATCTAGTTCATGAAGGAAAATAGTTGGTGCTCGTTTCTTTCACCTTCAGCCAATCACCACAGGCAAGGATTTAGAATTATCTTCTGGTACTAATAAACGGCAACAGTGTCATGACTCAAAATGTCCGATATGATTATGGCCTGGGCATTATTCCAGTGGAATGCTTGCGCGGAGTTTTTGAGAGCAAACTTGAAATTCTCAGAAAAATCAAATGAGATAACGAATGCACCATTTTCAAAATTATCTTTAGATTTTTTGAGAACAATGACTGCTCTGTAGCAAGAAAATGATGTTTACGTAGCTTCAGCAAAGCTTCACAAAGTCCATTCACAGAGTCATCAGCGTCTCCAAAGTTCATCTGTCAGTCTGCATCCAAGAATAAAATTTGAATTCTTCCAAATCTTCTTCATTAAATACTCGAATCGAATTCCCTTCAATTTAAGTGATACCAGGACAGTTCTGACATTCTGCCAATTAGCAAGAACATATCGCACTTATCCGAACAGGCAGACAGTCCCTCATTCCAGGCATTAAACGACTCATATCATCACGATCATAACATTGAAAATATCCATTAAAAACATATTCGACCCAATCATCTATTCAATAACTCGATTTTCCAAAATTCAGAATTCTTTCAAAATTCATTAGCAAACGTAATGCAGGCATTTTATTAATGATAGTCTCAACCCTGTGGAATGCGGAGAGCAATCAAATGTACTAACATATATTAATACTTATTGTAAGAACGATACAATAGAGGTACCACGAAGCGCGCGGGGCTCGAGTGCTAGCGTCATGCGAAGCGTAGTTAAGTGTTAAGTGCGAAGCGTAGCACTTAACCCTTATTCTCATGGCCCTTATTCTCACTTGGCCCGAGTTCAACTCAAATCGGGCAACTTCGATGTTTTGAGTGGGTACACTTCGGTGTAATGCCTCTTGTGAGAATTGTAGCACAAGGTTCTCAACCCGTGCAACCAGCCCCCCTCCCCCCTCTCACTCTTAACCCTTTCAGCTTCTTCATTCCCTCCTTACCCTGACCGCTTACTCTCAAAATCCACTTTATTTTCTTTTCCATACTCTCCCCTTTCTCCTTGTCCTCTGTATACCTCTCTAACATATGCAACTATGATTCCTACCTACACCCATATACTCTACACAGATTCTCTTCTTCATTAGACCAATATCTTCATGCCCGTATTCCCTCTCCCATTTCAAATCTCAACACTCTATTTCATTTGCTCTTTTTTAGGCCCTCATCTCTTCCCCAATTTTCTGCCATTCTATATCCCTCGCTCGCACACCATATTCAAAACTCATTTCGCATCTCTTCTCCGCCGATATCGAACGCCCTACGGTTACCTTTTCTCTGCTGCTCCAAAATCTTCAGTTAACCCACTTGTGCACTCTTGCTTTCCTTCTCTCTTCTCAGTTTCTCTTCATAATTACAGGATCTTTTCCGTTGCCTGACTACCATTTTATCTAGTCCTACTTCTTTCCTCAGTACATTAGCTGATGTTAAGTTTTAATTATTTCATCCTTTCTGATTTGCCATGCCTTGTACAATCCATGTGTCAACTTTCGAGTTTCTGTCCACCTAGCTCATCAAGGGTGCATTCATTTATGCAGTAACTGCGGCAGATATTCGATTACTCTGCCTGCGTTACTGAATACAGCGCAATTTGTCGTCTACAAACGCAGAGATACATCCTATCTGCGCAGCCAGGTGAAAAATCCTGTTCTGGATGCTCTGCTCGCAGCTCAGCGTAAGCGAACGAGAAATCGCAATGTCCGCAAGAATCGCGATGTTGGGTGTTGGGAGTCCGCTATTGAATTCCAATCTTAACTGCGCTTAGTTGTTATTGGACAAAAATACCAGAGAACCCACACGAGCAGACGGCCGTTCGGTGAGATACATCAAATGACCTGCAGATGTAAGATTCAGTGGATGCGCCAAACGCTGCGTAAACGAATGCACCCATACTGACATACACTAGAAGAAACAAAAGAACACAACCAACTAAAGAAAGAGAGAGAAAAGCCACCACCACCCTACCCTACATCCAAGGTATCACAGAAAAAATAGGTAGAATTCTCAACAAACACAGTATCCAAACCATATTCAAACCACCTGCAAAAATAAGGCAACTTCTCAACAATCCAGAAGACAAAAAAGCACCATTCAGTGACCCAGGAGTATATAAAATCCCGTGCTCCTGTGGCAAAGTCTATATTG
>WSXT02052901.1:0-12908 GCA_011762715.2 Neuroterus valhalla
TTTACACAAATCTAATACCTTCTCTGATGAGAGAGTAAAAATAACAGAAGGAGAGGGAAAGATTCATCATTGTGCAGTCGCTAAATTAAAAGAAATGAAATCATTCAGCACATCAGTGCGAAGTTCACATTGTTCCGTTACTGCTGAAGTTTCACTATAGACGCACGTGTGCTCAACACGTATTTTTCTTTATATAAACCTGCACACATTTTAAAGAATTTGTGCGGAAACATTTTTGTGCCAGCTACACCGGCTAAACATGATTCGTCAGGTCACAACGCGCATATAGAAGTTTCACTTTCAACTTGACTGTTTTTTCGAAGGGTCCATATTGAGTCACATGCGGAAAGTCTCACCTGTGGCAAGTCTCATCTGCGGTGAGTCTCACCTGTAGTTAGTCTCTTTGTGGCTAGTCTAATTTGCGGCAAGTCTCATTTGCGGAAAGTCTCACCTGCGGCAAGTCTCACCTGCGGCAAGTCTCATCTACGGCGAGTCTCGCCTGTGGCAAGTCTCTTCGCGGCTAGTCTCATTTGCGACAAGTCTCCCTTGCGGCAAGTCTCATCTGCGGCAAGTCTCCCTTGTGATAAGTCTCTTTGTGGCAAGCCTCTTCGAGGCAAGTCTCCCTGGCGGCATCTCTCCCGAGTAGATTGCCAATTTTGTGGCAAGCCTCCCAAACAAAATTGTCTACCTGTAGCATCTCTTCACCTCTAAAGTGGTAAAAGTGCAGCATCCATCCCTAATTCGATTTACCATTCTAAGCTATTTGACCTACATTATTTCCAGGACCAGTCACAGGGGTTCTCCCCCCCCCCCCTCGTGACTTGGGAAAAGGGGGAGGTTTTGTGACATTAACTATTCCCTCAACCTATCACAGGGGTGCCTCTTCGCCGCCTACAAGACTTGGGAAAGGAGGGGGGTATTAACCCTGGCTTATTTCCATAAACAGCGTTTTGCCACTACAAATTTTTCAAGGGGAGAGATGCCGCACTTCTGTCACTCTGGAGGGAGAGAAATGCCGTAGGTAGACAATTCGGTTCATGAGGCTTGCCACAATATTGACAATCAACTCGGAAGAGATGCCGTAAGAGAGACTTGCCGCAAAGAGACTCGCCGCAGATGAGACATGCCGCAAATAAACTTGCCTCAGGTGAGACTAGCCGCAGATGAGACTTGCCACAAGGGAGACTTGCCGCAAAGAGACTTGCCGCAGATGAGACTTGCTGCAGGTGACACTTGCCGCATGTGACTTGATGCGGACCCTTCTCAAACACGTACCTGATTTTTCCATAACACCGAAGTTGGAAGTTGAACCTAAGAGTAAAAAATAATAGAAGAGGAGGGGAAGATTATACTTGAAGCAGTCGTTTGATAAAAAAAAATGAAATCATTCAGCACAGTACTGTGAAGTTCGCATTGTTCCATTGTTGCGAAAGATTTACTTTAGATGCACGTGTGCTCAACACGTATTTTTCTTTGTATAAACCTGCACAGATTTTGACGAATTTGTACGAAAACATATTTGTGTCATGTAAACCGGCTAAACGTGCTTCCTCAGGTCACAATGCTCGTATAGAAGCTTCACTTCCGATTTTCATGCCTTCTTTTACACGTGCCTTATTCTTCCATAACACCCAAGTTGGAAAAGACAATTAAGGGTACAAAAATAAGAGAAGGAGAGGAAGAGAATAATCTTAGTACAGTCGTTTGATTAAAAGAAATGAAATCATTCAGCACAGTAATGTGAAGTTCGCATTGCTCCATTGTTGCAAAAGATTCACTTTAGATGCACGTGTGCTCCACACGTATTTTTCTTTTTATAAACATGCACAGATTTTGACGAATTTCCACGGAAACATATTTGTGCCATGTAAACCGGCTGAACGTGCTTCCTCAGGTCACAATGCGCGTATAGAAGCTTCACTTCCGATTTTCATGCCTTCTCTTACACGTGCCTTATTCTTCCATAACACCCAAGTTGGAAAAGACAATTAGGGGAAAAAATAAGAGAAGGAGAGGGAGAGAATAATCTTAGTGCAGTCGTTTGATTGAAAGAAATGAAATCATTCCGCACAGTAATGTGAAGTTCGCATTGCTCCATTGTTGCGAAAGATTCACTTCAGACGCACGTGTGCTCCACACGTATTTTTCTTTTTATAAACCTGCACAGATTTTGACGAATTTCCACGGAAACATATTTGTGCCATGTAAACCGGCTAAACGTGCTTCCTCAGGTCACAATGCGCGTATAGAAGCTTCACTTCCGATTTTCATGCCTTCTTTTACACGTGCCTTATTCTTCCATAACACCTAAGTTGCAGTCGTTTGATTGAAAGAATAGAAATCATTCAGCACAGTAATGTGAAGTTCGCATTGTTCCGTTGTTGCTAAAGTTTCACTTTAGATGCATGTATGCTCGACACATATTTTTTTTTAATAAATCCGCACGCGTTTTGACGAATTTGTGCGGAAATTTTTTTGTGCCAGTTACAGTGGCTAAACGTGCTTCGTCAGGTCGCAACGGGCGCAGGGAAGTTTGACTTCCAACTTGCATGCTTTCTCAACCACGTGCCTCATTTTTCCATAAAACCCAAGTTGGAGAAGACACTTAAGAATAAAAAAATGAGAGAATGAGAGGGAAAGAACAATATCAGTGCAATTCTCAAATAAAAAGAAATGAATTTATTCAGCACAGTGTAGTGTGAAATTCGCATAGTTCCAATTTTTCTGAAGTTACACTTTTGACGCACGTGTGTTGACACGTATTTTTCTTTATATAAACCTACACAAATTTTGACGAATTTGTGCGGAAATTTTTTTGTGCCAGTTACAGTGGCTAAACGTGCTTTGTCAGGTCACAACTCGCGTATAGAAGTTTCATTTCTGATTTTCATGCTTTCTCTACCACCTGCCCAATTTTTCCATAAACCCACGTTGGGAAGGACACTTAATAGTCAAAAATAAGAGAAGGAGAGGGAAAGAATAATCTTAGTACAGTCGTTTGAGTGAAAGAAATGAAATCATTCAGCACAGTAATGTGAAGTTCGCATTGTTCTATTGTTGCTAAAGTTTTACTTCAGACGCACGTGTACTAAACACGTATTTTTCTTTCTATAAATCCGCACAAATTTTGACGAAATCGTGCGAAAATATTATTGTGCCAGCTACACCGGCTAAACGTGCTTTGTCAGATCACAGCGCGCATAGAGAAGTTTCACTTCAGAAACTTGAAAAAATCGTTTGATTCTTCTTGCATAAAATAAATCGAAGTGACGGAATGCCGGAACTGTAAGTGGTTGAAGACATGGTTCTTCGGGATCGTTCATTAAACCGAACTGGATTAAGATCCACAGACCGTGTACTCTCGCCTAATTCATCCTTGGGGGCGACGATGCGGCAGGTGGTATTTGCACGTCGTGTGCATGTTTACTTTCCGCCCCTGCACTCGCCCTTGCACGTGCTTCGAATAGTTCTCCTTTCGACATTGGAGCATACGACGAGGCTAGTCTCGAATCTAATTTATTTTCTGGGAAATTCGACGTTCTCAATGAGTTTCTAGAGGTCTCGTTTCAGACCTTCCCTCCAGCTCTATACTGCTTTTTCTGGGTGTTATTTCCTGAAAAAATACCCTCCAAGAGAAAAAAATCGATTAGTTTCTCACTTTCGTTAATTTTCTCTCCAGTCTGCACCGAAAGTATGTCTTTTTATTGTAAAGCATGTGCAAAGTAGCTTTATCCGCCCACAGGGTGCAAAGTTGCCTTCCTTTCCTCCAGAAGGCGCCAAGTGAATTTTTCCGCCCAGAGGGTGCAATGTGGCCTTTTTCCACCTAGAAGGCGAAAAGTGGACTTTTTTCACTCAGAGTGAGAAAAGTGGCCTTTTTCTTCCCAGAGGGCGCAAAGTGGCCTTTTTCACCCAGAGGGCGCAAAGTGGCCCCTTTCCGCCCGGAGGGCGCAAAGTCTTTTTTTGTGTCCTCTTCTTTGGTCTAGGGTGGAAAACGCTATATTGCGCCTTCTACACATGTGCTCAAAGGCAAATTCTAGATATACATTTTATGAACGAAAAATATTGAGCGAAGAATTTCCTGGGCGAAGAATTGACCATCCTTACTCGCGGGAATATTCAACTTTACGCCCTTGGTACACAAATTGAAAATTTGAATGTTTTGTTGAAAATTCGTTTTTGGGTAGAAAACGAGTCCTATAGGTTCGAAATCAATTTTTTTGGTTCAAAATCCAAAAAAATTCGTTGAAAACTACAGTTTCCAAAGTGAACCTCCTTTTTCTGGGCATTTTATTCCTGAATAGGAAATTCAGCAATTTTGTTTCAAATTTTATGTTTGGAGAAAGTATAAAATTTTTTTCCAATGAATTTTATATTTTTTTGGAGAAAAATATATAATATTTTTTCTCCAAATATTTTCTCCAATTATAAATTGGAGAAAATTATATAATTTCCAAAAGAAAATTTTAATTTTCAACCAAAAGGATAAATTTCCAGCGAAAAATGTAATGGTTGGTATTTGAAATTACTTTTTGAAATTTTCAATCAAAAATATAAGAGCAGAACTTCGAACCAAAAGGAATTACTATTCATACAAAAATAATAAATAATAAGAATAAATAATGATAAATAAATAATAAATAAAATAGTTAGGCTCTTTACTAAATGAATTAGTTTTCTACCGAGGAGATTAATTTTTCAACAAAAAAGACGAATTGCAAACGAAATAAACGAATGAAAAAAATTTTATCTTTGAACCAGAAAGATCAATTCTCAACTAAAAAAATTTGGTCATCAAGCTAGTCGTTGGATTTTCGAATAAGATAATTGATTTCTTTCAAAAAATACAATTCTTCAGCAAATATATGAATTTTCTACTAAAATTATGAATCTGCAACCAAAAATAAATTTTTTATAAAAAAGAGGCATTTTCAACAGAATAGTTGATTTTTCAACCAAAAAGTATAATTTTCTACCAAAAAATTTAATTATCAAACACGAAGAATAGTTTCCAGCCAAAAAAACAAGAATTTTTTAAAAAATACATGGATCTTCAGTAAGAATGATTCATCTTCGAACAACAAATCAAGTTTTTCGAAAAACACGCATTTTTACCTGATATTCAAATTTTCGAACAAAAAGATGAATTCCTAATGAAATATGTAATAGTTGATGTTTGAAATGGTTATTCGAAATTTTTTTATTCAAAATATATAAGTAGAACTTCCGAAAAAAAAGAATAAACATTTAACCGAAAATGATCGTACTTTCAATCAAGAAGATTGAAAGATCCAACAAAATTAATTCATAAAGGTTAAAGATTCATCATTTTTGAATAAAATGATGAATCTTTAACCAAGGATATCAATTTTTTATAAAGAGAGACGAATTTGAAACAAAATACATGAATGAAAAAAAATTTGATTATCAAGTTGGTCGTTGGATATTTGAATTAATTTTTTTTTAAAAAGACGCATTTTCAACAGAATATTTAATTTTTCAAGCTCAGTATAATTTTCTTTCAAGAAAATTAATTTCCAACCAAAAAAAAAACAGAAATTTTCATAAAATACATGAATCTTTAATTAAAATGATAAATCTTCAAACAACAGCTACATTTTATGGAAAAACACGCATTTTTAACAGGATATTCAAATTTTCTTACAAAAGATGTATACCTTATGGAAAATATAATAGTTGATGTTTAAAATAGCTACTTGAAATTTTTTATTAGAAATATTTAAAAAAAAAACGAATTTCTAACGAAGTACAGGAATATTCAAGCACAACAAATTTCAACATAATAGTTTAATTTGTAATGGAATGAGTAAGTTTTCAAGAGAAAATAATAAATTCTGACTGTGAAGATAAATTTCATTCTGAAAAAAAACAAATATTGAGCAAAATACATGAATTTTAGTGAAATAATCGATTTTTTAACCATGGAGATAACTTTTTGAAAGAAAAAATTTGTGAGTCCCCCTCTGATTTTCCGAATGCAAAAAAGACGCAATTCCTATGAAATATTCGAATTTTTTATCCAAGAAGATGAATTTGAATCGAAAAATATTTTTTTACCGATTTTTAAATAGACATCAGTTTTTACTTAGAATTCTCTAGAAAACGGGAAAATTTTCTATCAGAAAAATCAATTTTCACTTAAAAACGATAAATTCGGAAATAAAAATCTCATAGTGCATATTCCGACCAGGAGAGGTTTTTCCTAAAAACACAAAGAATTGAATTTAACCAAGAACAAAAATCGAAATAATTTCATTTTCAACGGAATAATAAAACTTCCAACAAAGAAAGATAAAATTATTGATCATCGATATGAAAGTAGACTTTTCAACAAAAAGGCTTAACATTGAACAATAGTTTTTGGATTTTCCATCAGAGATGAATTTTGTAATCGAAGTGACGAATCTTTAACCAACCTCGTCCGGAAAACGAAAGGTCCAGGGTTCGAATCCCAGCAGAGTTGAAAGACAATCCTTTTTTGCGTTCATTTCTTTCAATTTATTGATTTTTTATAGAAGAAAAAGAATCTTAAACAAAATACAGAAGTTTGATGTATGTGAACCTTTTCATATTTAATTAATATTATTCAACTTTAATATCAGATTCCTATAGTTCAGATTCTCTGTTTTAATTTACATCTACAAAACCATTCAGCCCTATATAGCTCCACTAAAACTATAGACTTTGCTGGAAATGTAGTAACACTGGTAGGTAATAATCATGTAAATTATATGTATCCACGATACCGGATTTAGGTAGAATTCGCAAATTCTATTTGCATTCTGAAGAAGCAAAATTTATTTAAAACTATAATTAGTTTCTGCAATTTCAAATTTGTTCCTTAAGGAAATGTGACATTCTATTCACGTGACCAGATGCATAATTTACATTTGTCTGTTTTGTAATTTAAAAAAATAAGCAAATAATGTTTTCGCATTTTGGAAAAAAAATTCAACTACCATGCGATAGAATACCAACTAAAAACTGAATAAAATCTGTATAAAATATTTACTGAAAATTGTCTTCGATTCTTCGAAAATAATTTATATAACCGTTATTATTTTTGGGAAAATATCTTAATGAAATTCGAATAAAATCTGCATAAAATCCAAGCAAAATCCGAACAAAGTCCAAGTTGCATAAAAATGGAGTATACGAATAAAGTTAGAGATTTAACCGGATAAAATACAAATACAATAGGAATTTAATTGAAAAAGAATATAGCTTCGATCACATTAAAATAAAGTTTCAATTTGAATTCCAATGATAATAAAAGGAATTCTTCAAAAATTTCAGATTAATTCGCGATGGAATTCGGAAAAAATTCCAACTAAATTAGGATGGAAATCCAACTGAAATTTAAATCAAATCTGTATAAAATATTTATTGAAATAATGATAATAAAGTTAGTTGTAACCGGATAAAATACAAATGCAATATAAATACAATAGGAATTTAATTGAGAAAGAATATAACTACGATCAAATTAAGACGAAATTTCGAATAGAATTCCAATTGTACTGCAAAAAATTCTTAATAAAATTTCAAATTTTATTAAGTTCGAGATAGAATTTTTAAAAAAATCCAACTAAAATCCGATAGAAAACCAACTAAAATTTGAATAAAATCGAAACATTTATTACAAATCCTGTTCAATTCTTCGAAAATAAGGTAAATAACTGTTGTGATTTTTTTCCTGAAAATATCTAGATGAAATTTGAAGAAAATCCGAATGAAATCTGAATAAAATCCAACTAAAATCCAAAAAAGTCTAAGTTGAACACAAATGAAACACGAACTAAGTTAGTTATAAACGTAAAAATACAAATGCAATACAAATACAATGAGAAGTTAAATAATAAAGAATGCAGCTTCAATCAAATTAAGATTGAACTTCAAAATATTCCCATCATTTCAAATTAATTCAAGATAGAATTCCAAAAAAATACAACTGAAATACAATAAAAAACCTACTAAAAATTGAATAAAATCTGTATAAAATATTTACTGGAAATCCTGTTCAACTCTTTGAAAGTAAGCTAGAATAATCGTTCTGATGTTTTTTCTTTGAATATCTAAATGAAATTTGAATAGAATCTGAATAAAATTCAACTAAAATCCAAACAAAGTCCAAGTTAGATACAAATGAAATACGAATAAAGTTAGAGTTATAACCATCTGAATAAAATCCAAATAAAAAATAAAAAAAAAATCCAAGTTGAACACAAATGAAACACGAATAAAGTTAGTTATAAACGGATAAAATACAAATGCTATACAAATACAATTAAAATTTATTTGAAAAAGAGTATAGCTTCGATCAAATAAGGATGCAAGTTCAATTTGAATTGCAATTATAATTAAAGGAATTCTTTGAAAATTTCAAATTAATTTGAGATAAAATTTGAAAAAGAAATCCAAGTGAAATCCGATAGAAAAGCAACTAAAATCTGAATAAAATCAGTATAAAATATTCTTTGAAAATCCTGTTCAATTCTTTGAAAATAAGCTGGATAACCCTTGCGATATTTTTTGGGAAGATATTCAAATGAAATTTGAATGAGATCCGAATGAAATCTAAATAAAATCCAATCTTAATACAAAAAAGTCCAAGTTGAATAAAAATTGAAATACAAATAAAGTTAGAGTTATAACCGGATAAAATACAAATGCAATACAAATACAATAGAAATTTAATTAAAAAAGAATATAGCTTCAATCAAATTTACAGGAACTTTACAGGAATTCACAAAAAAGATGAAGAAATATTATTTAACAACCACTTAGCTTACTGCACCTAAAACTGCAAAATTTTGGCTCTAAGAAATTAGATTTCTGAGTAATAAATTAAATAAATGAAAAAAAAAACTAAGATGAAATTCTAATTTTATTTCCAATTTTATTGAAAGAAATCCTTAAAAAATTTCAAATTATTTTCGATGGCATTCGAACAAAAATCCAACTGAAATACGATCGAAAACCAACTAAAATCTGAATAGAATCTGTATATAATATTTATTGGAAATCCTGTTCAGTTCTCTGAAAATGAGCTAGATAACCGTTGCGATATTTCTTTTGAAAATATCTAAATGAAATTTGGATGAAATCCGAATGAAATCTAAATAAAATACAATCTAAATACAAAGAAGTCCAAGTTGAATAAAAATACAATAGAAATTTATTTGAGAAAGAAAATAGCATCAATCAAAATACGATGGAATTGCAATTAGGATTCCAATCATAGAAAGAAAGAAAGAAAGAAAGAAAGAAAGAAAAATGAAAGAAAGGAAGAAAGTATGAAAGGAATTGAAGAAAGGAAGAAAGAAAAGAAAGAAAAGAAAGAAAGAAAGAGAGAAATTGAAAGAAAGAAAGAAAGAAAGGAAGAAATTGAAAGAAATTCTTAATAAAATTCAAATTAATTTGAGATTGAATTCGAAAAAAAATCCAACTAAAATACGCTAGAAAACCAACTAGAATCTTAAGAAAATCTTATAAAATATTAGTTCAAAATCTTCTTCAATTCTTTGAAACTAAGCTATAGTTAACTGTTGTGATATTTTTTTTTTTTTGAAAATATCTAAATTAAATTTGAATGAAATCCGGATGAAATCTGAATAAAATCTAACTAAAATCATACCAAAGTCCAAGTCGAATACGAATGAAACACGAATAAAGTTAGTTATAACCGGATAGAATACGATTGCAATACAAATATCATGCAAATTTATTTGAAAAAGACAATAAGAGCTTCAATCAAATTAAGATGGAATTTTACTTTCAATTCTAATTATAATAAAAGAAATTCTTAATTAAATTTGAATTAAATCGAGATAGAATTCGATAATAATTCAACTAAAATACGATAGAAAACCACCAAATTTTGTCTAAAATTATTATTGAAAATTCTATTCGATTCTTTCAAAATGAGCTAGATACCCGTTGTGATATTTTTTTTTGTGGAAATATCTAAATGAAACTAGAATGAATTCCGAATGAAATCGGAATAAAATCCAACTAAAATATTTATTCAAAATCCTGTATAATTCTTTGAAAATGAGCTAGATAACCGTTGCAATACTTTTCTGGAAAATATCTAAATGAAATTAGAATGAAATTTGAATATAATTCAACTAAAATCCGAACAAAGTCCAAGTTGAATACAAATGAAATACGAAATAAAGTTAGAGTTATAACCGAATAAAATACAGCTGCAATACAAATTCAATAGCTTCAATCAAATCAAGATGATGTTTCAATTTGAATTCCAATCATACTGAAAGAAGTTCTTAATAAAATCCAAGTTAATTCGAGATCGAATTCGAAAAAAAAATCCAGCCATTATCAAAAATAATTATTTTTGCAACTTTTAATAGAAAAAAAAATAACTTACGACTCGTTTGCAATAATCGAATGAAATTCGGTTTAATAGTTGTAAAGAGTAATCTCTTTCTGATAAGATTTTTTTCCTGAATTAAATTTGCAAGATTATAATTTTTTCAGAACAATTATTTAAATAAATTCGATTATTTATAACATCTAGGCCTCCGATCGTAGTGATATTTTAATACAATGTAGTATGAACACTTTATTCCGTTCCCAAATAAGAAAAAATGGGTAATTTTCACTTTGTCAGTATTAAAAAAAAGTTTTTGTCGCGGGCGCCGCGTAACAATTGTTGCCTCGAACGGCGCACAGTGGAAAAAAACTCTTTTTTGGTAAGAAAATCAGCCGAAACCTCAATTTTCTACGGATCAGAGCTCTTTTCTTTGAAATGCTCATGAACGATCGTATTTTAACGTAGAGTTTCACGTTTTTTGAATTTGTTATTTAATAATTTGTTATTCAACTTAAAATTTGCAATCGGTTATATTTGCGATATTCACTTAGCCCCATTCATCAATATTTCTTCACAAAGGTGTAGAATTAGTAAAGTTCCTTTTCTTTAATCAAAATGCAACTTATGGATAAAATTCCTGTATTTTGTTCATTGTTATAAACAAATTAATGGATATAACTGTTAACTGTTGCATTTCCGGATCGAATATATTACTTACATGAATTTTGTTGTAAAAATATATAGAATCAATTATTAATTGTGAACAAGCCCCAAATAACAGTAATAGTTAATAGTTTAAACAATTTTGATGGAGAAATTCACTTATTTGGCATATCTATACTTCGAAAATTGTTCTTTTCTGTCGAATACCTAATTCATTTTCATCTGAAGAACAAGAATGTTACACATGAGAGTTCCATGAAACATTATTTGTCATTGTTATCAACAATTTTTATAAACGAATTCACTTATTTGGCATATCTGTGCATCAAAAAATTTTATTTTTTATGGAATCATTCATTTTCATCTGGAGAACAAGAATATCACACATGAGAGTTCCATGAAACAACATTTGTTATTGTTGTAGACAACTTTTATAAACAAATTCACTTATTTGGCATACATGTGCCTGAAAAAATTATAATTTTGCAAATTTAATTTAGAAAAAATTCTTATAAGAAAGAGAAAAATCTTCACAACTGTCATACCCAATTTCATTCGATTATTGCAGACGAGTTGTAAGTTACTAATTTTTATATTAAAGTTTCAAAAATCATTATTTTTGAAAATAATGAAAACGGTGCAGCTTTTTGAAGAACGGCTCAAAGTGTTTTTCTGTAATGCTATTATGTACAGATTTTTCCGCCACTTTTTAAAAAATCAACAAAATTCCAAAAATACGAATTACTAACAAAACAAATAATCGTTTACTGAATAAAACTAAATAAAATTTCGTCAAATATTTACCTGTTTTTTATTTGGAATGTAAGTGAGAGCACGGCTCTAGTGCCCACCCGAGGCCCCCACCTGAGTTAAAATAAAAACTCACACTATTTTGACAATATGAAAATTCAAACTCAAACCTATATTCTGAACCATCCCTTTAAATTTGATTAGGATACATACATTTTTTATTATTAAAGAGTCGCCGAATATAATATGATATTATTAGTCACTTGATCGAATGTAACATGCCCTACAATTGAATACAATTGAGACGTTTTCAGCTTGTTTCTGAAATCGAGAATGAATCGAGGTTTGATTTTCCCAATTTGGGATATCTTTTACCACCTGATTTGGATTTTGCTGCATAAATTGAAAATATTGTTGACTTTTCTGATCCAATTGTTCTTCAATAGTGGAGTATAGCAGTCGCGCATGCGTCACTCGATGCTCGACGACAATTTCACCGGTCGATCAATGTTCACGATGTGTACCAAGCAGAGATGCTCGATGCGAATCGAGTGGAAAAGAGACATATGTCATCGAGTTCAACACAACGTCGTATTGAAACAGACACAAAATCGCCACTGACGAGGAGTACACGGATCCTCTCGAGTGGGCGGTACCATCGTATTCCCCCTTTACTTCTTCCTTCTAAACTCTTCACCTGGGGTGATTGCTAGAGAGATTGTTCAGCAACGTGTGTCCGAGCGGTGTTGTTTCTTTCAACGTTTTGTTATATTCCAACACAGCTCTTAAAACAAAAGGCGAATTTTTGAACATTTAAATATGCATTTTTAGACTAAATGACCGAGTTTTCGAACAATTAAGATTGAAATTTAACCAAAAAAAGGGTAATGTTTGACCAACAACATTATTTCTCAACAAAAGAGTTGAATCGTTAACCAAAGTGGAAATTAATTAAACTACACAGTTATACTTAAAAAAATCTGCCCGCTGCGCGGGCACATTCTCATCGAGCGCTTCGCGCGCAGCTCGCTTCGCTCGCAAGTTTGAGCGCGCCTGAGGCGCGTGCCTATCGGATCTCGCGCTTCGCGCTCGATGGTATTCTCACCTCGCGCTCCGCGCTCGGTTATAAATTCACCTCGCG
>WSXT02052912.1:0-27492 GCA_011762715.2 Neuroterus valhalla
GTCACACAATGCGCAAAAAATATTACTTTTAAAATATCCCCCCCCCCCCCCCAGTCTGTTTTATAGGGTCCCCATGAGTGAAAAAATCGGTTTTTCGAGTTTTTGGCGCTAATTCTGATTTTTTGTGGTTTTTTTAACGCAGATTACTTCAAATACATGAAGTACTATTTTATCCTGATCATTAGATGTTTATTTACATTGTTTAAACCAATTATTATTGTTTTTAGTAACTTTCTCTCAGAAAAGGGTTGGAAAGTCAAGGTTTTTTCTGCATTTTTCAACTTATTTTCAATGTTTCAGTTAAAGCGAAGTAATAATCAATTAAGGTTAACAGAAGCAAGTGTTTGAACAATTTGTTATTAAATATAGCAATATTTGAGTAATTATTTTATTTTATTTAGCAAAAATGAATGTTTAAACAAATTTTAAATATTTATAGCTATCTTTTTCCAGATAAATACTACATAGTTGCGGTTTTTTCGTGAAATTTTTAACTTTTTATCACTTTTCAATTAGATTAAAGTAATAATTTATTCATGGTCAAAAAATAATGTTTTCAACAATTTATTATCATTGCTTATAAAATTTTCTTTGCTTTATGATAGAAACTTGCGGTTTTAAATCTAACAAAAATTATTGTTTAAACAAATTATCATTGTTTATGTTATTTCATATGTTTATGTAGTTTTCAACAAATAATAAATAAACATAAGAGAGAATCATATTTTTTTAATAGCATTGTATTGTTTTAAGTAAATTCTTTTTGTCCTTCTCCAAACGTTAAAAAAAATTAATTTGAAAAAAAAGTTGAATTTGTTCAGTCTAAGAGAAAATGGTTATAAACAATAATGTATTTTTAAAATAAGCATGTTTGTTAACTTGCATTAATTATTACCTCACTAAGTGAAAATTAGACAAAAATTTTGAGTTAGAAAAAACTGCAACTTTTTAGCATTAATCTAAGAGAAGTGAGCCATAAACAATAATGATTTGTTTGAACAATTATTTTTGTTAAACTAATCCAAATATTGACCCACTTCAAGCGAAAAGTATGCAAAAAATTTAAAATTTTAGAAAAAATCGCAGGTTTCTATCAATGATCAAAGAAAATATTATTAGCAATGGTAATAAATGGTTCAAACAATTATTGTTGATTCATGAATCAATTATTGCTTTAATCTGATTGAAAACTGATAAAAAGTTGAAAATTTTAGGAAAAGCGCAACTAGGTGGTATTAATCCAGAAAAAGATAGCTATAAACATTTACAATTTATGTAAACTATTATTCGTGCTAAATATAATTGGATGATATCTTATTTTAAGTGAAAAGTGGACAAAAAGTTGGAAATTCCGGGAAAACCGCAACTTTGTAGCACTAATCTAAAAGGGGAAAGCCATTAACAATAATAATTTGTTTAATCACATATTTTTGTTGAATTGAATAGAATATCAACTCGCTCCAAGTGAAAAGTGTGCAGAAAGTTAAAAATTTCAGAAAAAACCGCAAGTTTTTATCATTAAGCAAAGATTTTTATTACTAGCAATCATAATAAATTGTTTAAACAATTATTTTCAAACTCGAATCAAATATAACTTTAATTCCATTCTAAAGTGATGAAAGTTAAAAATTATAGGAAAAAACCACAACCATGTAGTATCAGTCTAGAAGAAGATAGCTATGAAAATTTGCAATTTCTTTAAACAATTATTTTTGCTAAATAAAATAAAATATTTACTTAGTTCAGGTAAAAAGTGGCTGAAAAGTTGAAAATTTCAGAAAAACCCGCAACTTTGTATCATTATTCTGAGAGAATATTGTTATAATTAATCAAAAATTGTTTAAAACAATTATTTTTGTTAACTCGAATTGATTATTACCTTGCTGTAACTGAAACGTTGAAAATAAGTTGAAAAATTCAGAAAAAACCTCGACTTTCGATCCCTTTTTCAAGAGAAAGTTGCTGAAAACAATGACAAATTGTTTAAACAATTTAAATAAACATCTGATTATCAGTATAAGTAGTATTTCGTGTATTTGAAACAATCTGCATTAAAAAACCGCAAAAAAATCATGATTACCGCCAAAAACTCGAAAAACCTATTTTTTCACTTATGGGGTTTTTTCGGGACCCTGGGTGATATTTGAAAAACAACATTTTTTTCTTATGGGGAATACGTGTTAAACTTCATGGGGCTTGCGCCACCTCTCAATATTATTTTTTTTCAAAATGCGTTTTTTTTGTGGATTCGACCAAATTTCCGGGCGTTTTGCATAAAAATTCGAAAAAAATTGTTTGCACCACCCTAATATACACATATTCGTGAAGGAATAAAATAGATTACACTAACAGGATATCTTTATTCCCGATGAATACTTTACAGCGACGAAGAATACACATTATATCAGGTAACTTTGGTTTTCTGTCTAAAATTTTGTCACATTTTTCCCATTCAACAAACTTAATAATATTTCTCATAGTAATGATCACTTCTGATTAACTACGTCATAGAACAGAGATGAAGGTCGAAAATTATAGTTCCTTACTCCCTCTTTTTATAGATGAAAATTTCTGGAAAATAAAATTACAATCTGCTCAAACTTTGAAAATCAGAATAAAATCTCTAAGGATTGATAAAAAAAAAGCAGAAGAACAGCATTGAACATTTGTTCCTAACGTTATTGTTATTCGTATCGCATTTACGGTACACGTAGATACGGCTTTTATTTGACAACTTACCTATTATTTCTACAATACTTTTGCTCATGCCTCAAAATATTCGACTTTCTTCTAGATTTGTAATCACAATATTTGCAGAAAAATGCAGGGGTTCTTCCACAATCCACCACTTGGTGGTATCTTAACGCAGCCAGTGTTTTGTAAATCTTGAAACATTTGCCGCAAGGATATTTTTTGCAACCAGAACGTATCGCACTATAGTAATATCCCGAATCTGTAAAGTAAACAAAAATATATGAATATGATTTACTTCAATAAAAAACCAGCGGAAAACGAAAATAGTTTTTTTGAAAAAGAGACATAAAAAAGCAAGAAACACAAAATCAAAAAATATTGAATTTATAGATCAAAGGGAAATAATAAATGAATATAATATAATCAAATAAAATTTTTAATAGAACAGGACCCATCTAATTTTTTTAATGTTTCAGAGCAATTGAAGGAAACAGGAATATGAATAATTAAAATCAAGAAACTTGGTTGGAAGAAAAAAAATGAAAAATATCCAGAAAATATCCCTCAACAATGTACCTTTTATTAATAAAAACAATAATCATAAGATAACGATAATATCAAATACCCAACGTATATAATTCTACCTCAACCTAGGAATATACACGAAACAGTGTATAAAAACCTCTCCTAAGAAATAATAAATATAATAGCATCGGAGTTATAAAAAATGTTCATTTGAAGAATGTCATGATAAAATACACTTATACAGAATATCGAAGCTTATTGTAAATCGAAGTTTGATCTTCAATAATGGAAAACGGATATTGAAATAAGTATAAAACTATTTTAAACATTAGAGTCACATGTCAACATTGTTGTAAAATACTGACATAAAAATACTGATTTCATGACCAATCGTGAACGTTTTTGTATTATTCGTATTGCCCATAATATCGCTTTTAACATAAGCGATATAAAAAATTTGAATGGAAGTATTAGAATTAACTTAGTTCCTTTCAAAAGTACAAGGTGCTTTTCAATGAACGGAAGAGTGATTCGATTATTTGTGATTCATTTTTAATGCTTAAAACTATGAAGATAAGGGAAAATATTCATCCGCTTATGGAACGTTTGTTGAATAATAATAGGTTATTTATATCTTTAATAATCTCCTCTTCATTATAAAAATAAAACTTTCTAATCTGACGCTTTGATCAAATTGAGGAGCATTTGAATTCTTAGCTTGAGAAAACCCCAGAATGAATCTGAGTACAATTAGGAATAAATAAAAAAATAATAGTCTATCTATAACTTATTTGTTCTTATTTGAAAAATTAATTGAAAAAATATATAAAAATTGATGTGCTAAAATGCAGTGCTTAGTGTATCGAAGTACTTATATCAATCTTGAAATATGATGGAAAAACCAGTGTTGGGAAATTGATCGAGAAATAAAAATTATTTATCTGAGGAATTATTCCATGAAATAACTTAGTTCTAAAGTTGTTTTTCCATACAGAAGTAGAATTAAAGAATAAAAGTAAGCTCTAATAGACATACTTCTTAAGTTTTTAATGCTTTCTAATAGTTGAAAGCAACTAATAAATTTCTAGGAATTAAAAAATAAGTAGCGTCCGAATTTGAAGAAAAATTGTATAAAATAACCTTCTTCTAAGAATACTCTCAAGTTTGGAAGGAGTAACTTAAGGAGCTTTCAACTTTAGAGGCTAACTAACTTTTTGAAGCTTAAAAAAAATTTTTTTTAGGTCATTAAACGTTCAATTAAAAATAGAAAAATTTGTTTGAACAAAACAAAATCATATAGGTAAATTCATTAGAATATATAAAATTGTCCATGATGTAAAGATATTTTGTACAAAGTTCTGAAAAATAAACAGAAATATTATCAGAAATACTGATTTGAAAAATTCATTTCGTTTCCGAATGCATCCTTACGTAAATAGAAAGTTTGAATCTTTCATAATTAAAAAACTACGGAACATGCAAGTTACTTCAAGAGTAACCTTTTCGGCAACTCCATTAATTTTATCCAGTTACAGAAGACTTCCGTTTAGCTGAACCGCTGAGTGACGTAAACATTCGTTTAGCTGAACTCGGTAGAAATTCCCACCACTGTCCCCCTCCGCATGGATGTTTCTAGAGGTGACTTCTAATTGGTTCATGCCGTCAGTTGCTTTCTTCTGGGGATAGCGGGGGCCGCTCGATTTCAGCTAAAGAGGCGTGGAAGCGTTCAGGTAAATGGAAGTTCAGCTAAACGAGAGTTCAGCTGAACGGAAGTCTTCTGTACTTTCCTACACAGGAAACTACTCATCATGTTCCCCGACTTCAACTAATATATTAGACGACGTTTCATGGTTTTATAACCATTGAAGCAAGTGATTAGCAATAAATTATGAGTTGCCTCCTTGCAAAAAATTTAAATCAAACCATGGTTTACTTGATAAAAGAATTCCATGAATTAGCTCTATAATTATTTTAACTAGTTAGTCGTATTTTTCTTTGAATTCAAAAAAGTTCAAAGAAGGTGAATAAAAGGCCGAAGAGTTATAATTTTTGGAATCATTACAGCTTCAAACTTGACCTTCTTCGATTTGCAGAAAATTTTTCCGTAACTTTTAGAATATATTTCTTTTACTTGAAACTCGAAATACTTGCTCCTAGCATTAATATTATATATTAAAGAAACTTTCTTCACCTAATGAGGTCGATTGAAAAATTATTTTTATTTGGATCCCTTTTAAGTGGCAGAGAAATACTCACTAACCGTATGATAAAATAGTTATAAAAGATGCAAATACTTTATGGGATTCGAATGACTCCGGGCCCCAGAGCACATGAGTTTTTGCAAAATTTATAATTATTTTTTATAACACATGCATGATTTCAGGCCTTTTCGATGCCTATGAAGCGGAGCTTAAGCTCTACTTTTCACTCCCTAGGTAGTAAAAAGTGACTCAGCGTGAAAATTTTTGGGAAATTTTGGTTGCAGATAATAGAATTTCACGGTAAGTTATCGAAAGTTATCATGCATAACTTACAACATGAACGTAAATAACCGAAAATTTACGTAAAATTAAATTACTATGAATTTCCAAAAATTTTCATACAGTTCCGTAAATTTTTCAAATAAAATTTTGAGTAATTTCCATAAATATCCGGAAATTTATAAAAAATCTTTCAATTGAATTTTAAATTGCTTATCTTGAGTTACCATGAGTCACATGTGAAATTACTATGGATTACCGAAAACTTTCGGAAATTTTCAAATGAAATCTCAGGTAATTTATGGTAATCTACCATGTATTCACGTGAAATTACCAACAATAACCGAAAATTTCCATAAATTTTCGGATATGTATGGAAATTTTCTAAATCAAATTTCGGGTGATTCATGGTAAGTCACCATATTTTCCTGTAAAATTACCATGAATAACCGAAAATTCCCATAATTCTCGGAAATTTATGGAAATTTTTAAAATGAAATCTTAGGTAATTTATGGTGAGTAACTATATATTTCCGTAAAGTTACCAACAATAACCGAAAATTTCCATGAATTTTCGGAAATTAAATTTAAGGTAATTTATGGTACGTTACCATATATTCCTGTAAAATTACCATGAATAACCGAAAATTTCCATGAATTTTCGGAAATTCGTGGAAATTTCCCAAATCGAATTTCGGGGGATTAATGGTAAGTCACCATATATTCCTGTAAAATTACCATGAATAACCGAAAATTTTCATGAATTTCCGGAAATTTATGGAAATTATTCAAATGAAATCTCAGGTAATTTATGGTAATCTACCATGTATTCGCGTGAAATTACCAACAATAACCGAAAATTTCCATAAATTTTCGGATATGTATGGAAATTTTCTAAATCAAATTTCGGGTGATTCATGGTAAGTCACCATATTTTCCTGTAAAATTACCATGAATAACCGAAAATTCCCATAATTCTCGGAAATTTATGGAAATTTTTAAAATGAAATCTTAGGTAATTTATGGTGAGTAACTATATATTTCCGTAAAGTTACCAACAATAACCGAAAATTTCCATGAATTTTCGGAAATTAAATTTAAGGTAATTTATGGTACGTTACCATATATTCCTGTAAAATTACCATGAATAACCGAAAATTTCCATGAATTTTCGGAAATTCGTGGAAATTTCCCAAATCGAATTTCGGGGGATTAATGGTAAGTCACCATATATTCCTGTAAAATTACCATGAATAACCGAAAATTTTCATGAATTTCCGGAAATTTATGGAAATTATTCAAATGAAATCTCAGCTAATTTATGGTAATCTACCATGTATTCGCGTGAAATTACCAACAATAACCGAAAATTTCCATAAATTTTCGGAAATGTATGGAAATTTTCTAAATCGAATTTCGGGTGATTCGTGGTAAGTCACCATATTTTCCTGTAAAATTACCATGAATAACCGAAAATTCCCATGATTTCCGGAAATTTATGGAAATTTTTTGAATGAAATCTTAGGTAATTTATGGTGAGTAACTATATATTTCCGTAAAGTTACGAACAATAACCGAAAATTTCCATGAATTTTCGGAAATTTATAGAAATTTTCCAAATCAAATTTAAAGTAATTCATAGTAAGTTAGCATACATCCCTGTAAAATTACTAGGAATCACCGAAAATATCCATAAATTTTTAAAGATAAATTTTAAGTAATGTATAAATCCCCGTGAAATTACCATGGATAATTGAGAATTTCCATGAATTTCCGGAAAGCGATGGAAATTTTTTATTTGAATTTTTGGTTACTCATCTTGAGTTACCATAAGTTACCCGTAAAATTACGAGCGATTACCGAAAATATCCATAAATTTCCGGAAATTCATGGACAATTTCCTCAATTGAATTTCGTGTGATGTATGGTAATTCATTATATTTTCCTGTAAAATTACCATGTTTTAGCGAAAATTTTTATAAATTTACGGAAATTTTTCAAATTGAATTTCAAGTAATTCATGGTAGGTTACCATATATCCCTGTATAATTACCATGAATAACCAAAAATTTCCATAACTTTTTTGAAAATTTATGAAAAATTTCCTTTATTGAATTTTGGGTGATTTATGGTAAGTCATTATCTTTTCTTGTAAAATTATTATAAAGGACCGAAAATTTCCATTAATTTCCGGAAATTTTTTTAATTAAATTACAAGTCATCCATGGTGAGTTACTATATGTAGAATTACCCTGTAGAATTCAGAATGCAGTATCCTGTAGAATTAATATACCCGACCGACAATAACCATGAATTTCAGGAAAATCATGGAAATTTGGCGAATCAAAATTCAAGTTATTTATGGTAAGTTACCATATATCTCTGTGAAATTACCATAAACAACCGAAAATATCCATAAATTTCCGGAAATTCATGGGAATTTTTTCCAATTCAATTTCGGATAATTTAGGGTAAGTCACCATATTTTCCTGTTAAATTACCAGAAATTTCCATAAATTTCCGGAAATTTATAGAAATATTGAATCGAATTTTGAACTTCTGAACTTCTTTGCGATCATGCTACCTCTTTTCGTACTCCAATATTGGCTCAAATCATGACTGTATTTCGATGAATGTCCGAAATCATCTATTTGTTATTAAAAATATCGTATGCGCCAAGGGGGAGAGGGACTTTTTTTACTTGTGCACGTTTCCAGTACTCGTCGGAAAAGTCCCTCTTCTCCCCTTAGGCGCATAATATACTATTGTAATACTACTAGTGGGGTTTTCATGGAACGTATATAAACTTATTATCATTTCTGCCTGAAAGCCAATATATTTGTAGATTTTCGTTCCTTCTTTTGGGGAAATTTAACCAAAATGCGACAAACTTTACACTCTTGGGAATTGACAATTGTTCTCTCATGATACACACGATATTTTTTGTTAATAACCTGCACTTGAAGTTTGCTTTTCATGGCATGTGAAGCGGGCGCAGAGGAGCATTTTCATCCCCGAAACTGCAGAAGCGGTCTGAAAAACTACTTTGCATCCGCTTTCTCTCCGGACGGAAATAGTCACTTTGCGCATACTTCACTTTGCGCATACTTCACATTGCGCGAGAAGGCACACTTCTTGTGCAGTTCAGCAAAAAATAATGAGGCTCTTAGGAAAATTGTACTAAATAGAGTTTAAGATTTCGACATTTTCTATCATTTCTCCAGGAAAGTTACAAAAATTAGGAGACAATGCTCTAGTGCAGAGGTGTTCAACACAAGATTGGCGCGCTTCTCGTTTCTTCCCCTTCTCCGAGCGCTTCTTCGAGAATTCTCTTCCCGTTTCCCCTTTCCACATCGCGCTCACCGCATGAACGCTTTCAAGGTGGTAAGAGAGGGGATTGACGAGTGACAGTTTCTTACACCGTTGCTCACGCTTTGGACACCTCTGCTCTAGTGTAAACTAAGGGGGTCATATTTCAAGCTCATACGATTTTTATCGAATCCCTCTATTTTATACTCTCAATTTTCAGCTGGAAGATTGTCGTCAAGTTCGCCTTTATTGTGATGTCGTTTATAATGTACAGTTAGGTTCCCACGTTGTCTTGCTTTGTAAGGACACTCTGGACACTGAAATGAAGGAGGTTTTCCTCCACATTCCACCATTTCATGACGACGCATCGTACTTTTCCATCGATATCCTTTTCCACAAAATTTGCATCTGAAGAGTCGTTGATCCTCTGACATTCCTGCGAAAAGAGTACTTCGATTCCTCGGTTGTGGCAAAACCTCAAACGATTCTGGAAAAACAACCTCTCGAGATGATCGATCATTGCTGTCAAAATTGTTGTTGCTGCTGCTGTTGCTATCAGAATCAACGCTGCGATGATCTCGACTTGAGTTCAAGATATGTTGTTCTAAAGCACTTTTTGACGATGATCGAGGTTTTCTCTTTGACATCAGGTTGTATTCTGATCGCAGCAATGATATAAGAGCTCGGGGCTCTGAAACAGCGAATCAGAAAAAGGCAAAGGAACCAAATTAAAAAGAAGGCAAAACAAGGAGAACTTAAAAAAATAAGGAGTTTTTGGGAGAGGGGGCTCTGGATAACGAACTGATGGATAACAAACATTTTTGAGTGCATTACTAAAATTAAACCATAACCAGCCAGTATTACCCAAGATGGAAAAAAATTAGGGGAAGAATGATAATTTTGTTAAGAGAAGAAATAAACCTGACAAAGAAAAATTAGGTATCTAAAAATATTTTTTTTGGCTGCTCCCTTTACCTGATAATCAGTGATTATTTTTCATTCTATTTTCAACTTGCATATGTACAGAGATACCATTACCAATTTTTTCAATCTTTAGAGGTCATAAATCATGATAAAAGTACTGTTTCTTATATTCGCTTCAAAAATCACTAGAATTTCCTTTGTTTCAATTTACAATATATGTATCACTTTTTTGCAACAATACAGTGGAAGTCTTGGTATTTGACCATAGTCACAAACTATAAATCTTGAACTAAAATATATTGATTTTATGCTTAGTTCTAACGTGAATTTGCAGACTGTATTTTCGTTTTGCACTATAGTTGCAAAACGGGCATCGAAAACCAGGTAATTTTCCGCATTCAAAACGAATATGTCGACTCAAAGATGACTTCAGGTTGTAGGATCTAAAGCATTCACTGCATAGGAAGTTTCTTTGATTTCTCGGGTCCACATGTAGCCCTAAAAGGAAGTTATCTTGTTAGTACGAGAAATAAGAAAATATGTGAATAAATAAATAAAGATAATCTCACGTATTATTTTGGAGATTCCAAAACTTTTTGAGGAAACAGGAACTTTTTAGATGATAGCATAAAAAATAAAATGGTCAAGGGAAAGGGTGGTCCAAAAATGCATTAGAAAATTTTTTTTTCGAATTTTTATGCAAAACGCCTATTCGTTCGAATCCACAAAAAAAAACGAATTAAAAAAATATGGATATATTCAAAGGAGGCGCAAACCCCATGAAGTTTAACACGTATTTCCCATAAGAATAAAAGACGTTTCTGTAAACTTTATTCAGATTTCTCAATATTAGGTGAATCAAGCTCGAAATTCACCATTTTTCTTTACAATCAGCCACAGAAAGAGAATAAAATATTACTTTTCGAATATCACCCCCATAAGTCTGTTTTATAGGGTCCCTAAAACCCCCATAAATGGAAAAATAGGTTTATCGAGTTTTAGTCGCTAATTATGATTTTTTGCGGTTTTTTAACGCAGATTGTTTCAAATACATGAAATACTACTTTATACTGATAATTAGATGTTTACTTTAATTGTTTAAAGAATTTATTATTGTTTTTAGCAACTTTATCTTAGAAAAGGGTTAGAAAGTCAAGGTTTTTCCTGAATTTTTCAACTTATATTCAACGTTTCAATTATAGCAAGGTAATAATCAATTGAAGTTACCAAAAATATTTGTTTAAACAATTCTTATTAGTTATAATAATATTCTCTTAGAATAACGCCACAAGGCGCGATTTTTTCTTTAATTTTCAACTTTTTGTCCACTGTTTACTTAAAATAAGTAAATATCTAATTTGATTTAGCAATAATAATTGTCTTAATAAATTGTAAATGTTGATAGCTATCATTTTCTAGATTAATACTACGTACCGGTTTTTTCCTGAAATTTTTAATTTTTCATCATTTTTCAATGAGATTGAAGTAATAATTAATTCGAGATAAAAAAATAATTGTTTAAACAATTTATCATCATTGCTCATATTATTTTCTTTGCTAATGATATAAACTTGCGGTTTTTCCTGAAATTTTTAACTTTTTGCCCACTTTTCACTTGAAGTGAGTTAATATTTATTTTAATTTAACCAGAATGATTGTTTAAGCAAATTATTGTTTATGGTTCTCTTAGATTAGTGCTGAAAAGTTGCGGTTTCTCCTGAAATGTTTAACTTTGTTTTACCTTTTTAGTTGTGAACAAATAATAAAAAAACATTAGAGAGAATCATATTTTAAATAGTTTTGTATTGTTTTAAGTAAATCTTTTTGTCCTTTTCTCAATGTTCAAAAAAAATCTTATTAAAAAAAAAGCTGAATTCATTCTGCGAAATGAGAATTTCGAATTTTCTTCTGAAATTATGAATCTTCAACGCAAAAATTGAATTTTTAAGAATGTAATAATAGTAATAATAGTTGATATTTCAATAGAAATTTTTTTCGTTATTAAAAAACAATCTGACCTCACCAAGAATTGAATCGATTCAATCTAATTGAATTTCATTCAAATTCCATTCAGTGCAAAGTTAAACATTTCAGAAAAAACACAATTTTCTAGCACTTGTCTAAGAAAAAATGTTTATCAACAATAATGAATTGTTCACAAAAACATGCTTGTGACCTCGCATTAATTATTACCTCACTAAGTGAAAAGGGGACCATAAGCTTAAGAGTTTGAAAAAAAATTAATTTTTTTAACATTCTGAAAAGAACAAAAATAATTTACTTAAAACAATACAATACTATCAAAAATATGATTCTCTCTAATTTTCATTTATTCACAACTAAAAAGGTGAAGCAAAGTTAAACATCTCAGATAAAACCGCAACTTTTTACACTAATCTGAGATAAGATAGCCGTAAACAATAATAATTTGTTTAAACAATCATTTTTGTCAAACTAAATTGAATATTAACTCACTTCAAGTGAAAAGTGGTCAAAAAGCTAAAAATTTCAGAAAAAACCGCAAGTTCCTGTCATTAGGCAAAGAAAATACTATTAGCAATGATAATGAATTGTTTAAACAATTATTTGTTCATCATGAATTAATTAAGACTTTAATCTAATTGGAGAGTGATAAAAAGTAAAAAATTTCAGGAAAAAACCGCAACTATGTAGTATTAATCTAGAAGAAGATCGCTATGAATATTCACAATTTGTTTAAGAAATGATTTTTGCTAAGTTAAAGTAAATAATTACTTTCTTTGAATGAAAAGTGAACAAAAAGTTGAAAATTTCATAAGAAACCGCAACTTTGTAGCATTATTTCGAAGAAGATTGTTATAATTATTATAATATTGTTTAAACAATTATTTTCGTGAACTTTAATTGATTATTACCTCGCTTTTACTGAAACGTTGAAAATAAGTTGGAAAATTCAGAAAAAACTTCAACTTTCTAACCCTTTTCTAAGAGAAAGTTGCTAAAAACAATAATAATTTACTTAAACAATTAAAATAAACATATAATCATCAGTATATATTAGTATTCTATGTATTTGAAACAATTTGCGTTTAAAAAACGCAAAAAATCATAATTAGCGTCAAACACTCGAAAAATTAATTTTTTCACTTATGGGGGTTTTTAGGGACCCTATAAAACAGACTTATGGGGGTGATATTTGAAAAGTAATATTTTATTCGCATTCCGTGTCTAATTATTATGCAGAGAAATTGTAAATTTCGGACTCGATTCCCCTAATGTTGATAATTCTGAATAAAATTTACGAAAACGTCTTTTATTCTTATGGGAAATACGTGTTAAACTTCATGGGGCTTGCGCCACCTCCAAATACTATTTTTTTTCAAAAAAAAAAATGTGTTTATTTTTTTGTGGATCCGAACAAATTCCAAGGCATTTTGCATAAAAATTCGAAGAAAATAATTTTGAATCACCCTGCCACTCACCATCAAATTTTATTGGACATTAACATTCATAAATTCAAAATCAAGCTCATGATATACGTGTCATTAATATTGAAGGTACAATGACAACAATTACATGGAATCATTCAAAATTCCCTTATTTTCATTATTACTTAATGAATATTTATAATATCACGTTCAGAATAAATCAAATTTTCGCAGCAATACACAACAGTTGGATAATAAAGAGAAGATTTCAATAAAAAAAAATTGTTTAGTAAGAAACACTCTTCGTTGTTAACACTTATGATGAAAGAGATGATTATATGGGAAACAACATAGATATTTTAGATTAGAAACTCCTACCTCTGAGGGTTTGAACAGCTTACACAAACACTGAACAAATCTGTAAGAAAAATGATAAAGCTTATGAACATAAAATAATAATAATAAGAAATAATATAATAGAATAATAATAAAATAATAATAATAATAAATTATTATTAGTAATGAAAATTATAATCAATAAATATTAATGAAATAGGTCTTCAATTGAAGAAGTGCTCCAACCAATGGTGCAAAAGCATTTTTTAACTGAGTTGATGAACTAAAATTTCGATTATTATAATATTTGAAAACTGTGCACCAACCAATGTCTGTTTTCAAATATGGTACATACACTGGTTTAACTCCAGTTGGAATTTTAGAGTTTAGAAACAGAATTTTTACCCTAATTCTTTGAAGGAACCAACAATTTTTTTATTCTTCACCTTGTCGAAAGATAATTCTTAAAAAAGCAAATGAAAATCAGGTAGCAATATTATGAATAGAGAAATTATTCTTAGTTTGCAACACAATATCAGACTTAAGGTAAACAAAAACTAGATCGAAACTGTTTATGAATAAATTTAATTTTTATTCTTAATTGCTAATTAACGCATTAACGATTATCAAGGAATGTCAAAATTCAGATATAAAATAAGAACATATTTGTACACTTTTATTGAGATACTCTTCTCAATAAATTCGAGTAATAGTAAAAAAATCTGCTATAAGAAAAAAATAAAAATATGACATATGTTATTAGCCTAGAACAGAAATTCCTTTTGGCTTCCTGGCGGAGATTAAAAATATCTGAAATTAATCACTGTCATTCCCAATGACTTCATCACAAAATAATGAACATGCATTTTCTTCTCTCTCGTCGATTTTCTTCTGTGATTCTGATTCTTCCTTCGATTGGAAATTGCTATTTGTCCGTCTTCTGTTCTCCACCTTTTCTTCGGAAGAAATTTCTTCATCATCGAAAAATATTTTCTCTAGATTATACTGCAGTTCCTCTTCTTCGGAAAAATTTATATTGGAAACAGAATTAGGAACATTAATATTATCTTTAATTGGAATTATATTCACTGGTACGACAGGTTTAAAGGTGCCCAACATTTTTTTGAAAGGAAGTTGTGCTTTAGAAACCGTCATGGATTTCACAACTTTAGGAACTATTAGAGATTCAGTATTTGTAACTTGGGAAATTCTCACAAATTTCGAAGCTTTGAACACTTTGTGTTCCAATCTTGAAGTCTTAGATGCTTCAAGATGATGATCCTTTTTTGGACTCGAGTAATGCTTCTCAAGAACATCACTTTTCCGAAGATGAAACTCTGATGAACCGTTCAAGCAATGAAGAGATTTATTTATTCTTTCAGGTTCACTTTCCATGGAGTTGAAATTGCTGATTATCCATCCAAGTATTTTTTTCCTCGCAGGAGAGGCTCCTGAAAAATATATGAGCCGATTAATTTTTTAAATAGTGGTGGCTTTGAGAAAATGTGTTTGAAGCACAAGTTGAAGCGTTTCTCCTAATATTTTATTCAGATGCTTAAAATTAGTCAGATATTTAAAAAAATGTACGATTAATCTATAAATTAGAGGTTGAGAGGAAGTTGAATATCACCAGATTCATTTTTGAATTTATAGGTACACTTTTTTCTTTCTTTCTCAAAAAATTCTATGTCATTATTTCTTGAAACAGAGGTGCCCAACGCAAGGTTGGCGCGCTTTTCCTTTCTTCCCCTTCTCCGAGCGCTTCGTCTGACTACGCCTGACCACGCCTACTTGCGCGCAATGTTCACACAGCCCGGTCGCCGCATGAACGCATCAAAGGTAGCAAGAGAGGGGATTAACGAGTGAAAGTTCTTTACACCGTTGCTCTTGCGTTGGACACCTCTGTCTTAGAACTAAAATCCCCTAGTCAACATGTTTTATTGTTAAGGACTATTATGTAAACTAAAAAAAGGAAAATGAAGTACAATTTTAAACTTCCTCAAGAAATCCGTAATCAGAAAATATTAAAATTTTATTCTATTTATTAGGATGAGTACAGTGATAAAAAAATCTAAACACGATTCCCTAACTTGTATAAACAATACAGTGAACGGAATATTATAAAATATTATCCATTTTCAACTACTTCTAAAATCACTCCCGCATTTTTCGATTCTTTACAGATTTTTTTTCGATGCTAGAAGAGGCTGGAGAACTCTGAACAAGGTTTGTATCTCCGCCAATCAGAGCACGTTTGAAGGCAGACACTTTGTGATGTATTTCAATGGCATCTTTGTGAATTTCGATCTTTCTCGACTCATGAAGATTTAAGATACGACCAATATTCATTTTCTTTGATTCCTTGTTTGGTTCGAAGACTTTTTGCATGAATATCATCCCTGGAACATCCGAAACTGTGTGATGCTGTAAATTTTTCAGGGGAGTAGCTTTCTGCGAAGAAGTAGTTTTTTGTGAAGCAGATTGTTGTGAACAAACAACTTTCTTCAAAAGGGGAGTACGAAATGCTCCGAATTGATTTACATAAGCGATTTCTCTGACAAGAGCTTTCTTTTGATTGACCTTCTTTTCCTTCGGAGTTCCTGAAACAAAATATTAATTTTAATTAAAAAAAACTATTCAAATACAGATATAATATTTCGATACTGTTCATCTCATTTTGGTAGATTTTCATAAACTAAGAGAAAAGAGTTGAGGAATAAAGGGCGGATAAATTGTTTGCAGGAATTAATGCATACATCCAATTTTATTTTTGCATAATTATCATAAAAATAATTAATTAATGCAATATGAGTATTCGTATAATGGAATTCCTATACCTAACGAAGAAGATAAATACAAAAAAATGCATAGACAAAGTGAAGTACAGATCCAATTTTCTCGAGGAGGCTGAGAATGAAATCTGAAGGGAAGCATAAAAATCCGTACTTCCATTGTTTAGATCTCGTTCGACTTACACAATAGAATAAATAATCCAATTTCATTTAACATTAATTTTTTTTCAACCTAAATTCCTGCGTTAGACAGCAACAAATTTTTAACTACGTAAAATGAGATCGAGTACTGTTATAAAAATTTACAATTTAAAAAAAATGTTTAAGATGATTAGGTATATACATATATATGTATATACAATATACAATTAGGGTGGTCCAAACAATTTTTTTTTATTTTCATGCTAAACCCCTGGAAATTTATTCGATTGCAAAAAAAAATAAACACATTTTTTTAGGTTGTGAAGCAGCTATGGGCTGTACCTTCGCGCTCTGAGTTCTTTTTTGGATCCACCATACATATATTCTTTGTACATTTTGTTTCTTGGTTGGCAACGTAATAAAGATTTATTATTATTTTTATTACCTATTATTATTATTATTGTTATTATTATTTAGAGGTGGCGCAAGCTCCACACGTATCTCCCATGAGAAAAAAGACGTTTTCCTAAATTTTATTTAGAATTCTTAATATTAGGTGCATCGAGTTCGGAATTTACCGTTTTTTCTTCACAGTTATTCACAGAATGAGAATAAAATATTCCTTTTCAAATATCATCCCCATAAGTCTGTTTTGTTTGGTCCCGAAAAACCCCCGTAAGTGAAAAAATGGGTTTTTCGAGTTTTTGGCGATATAATTATGATTTTTTTGCAGTTTTTTCAACGTAGATTGCTTCAAATACATGGAATATTCCTTTTTACTGATAATTAGATGTTTATTAAAATTGTTTGAACAATTTATTATTGTTTTTAACAACTTTTTCCTAGGAAAGGGTTAGAGAGTCAAGGTTTTTTCTGAATTTTTCAACTTATTTTCAACTTTTCAGTTAAAACGAGGTAATAATCGATTGAAGTTATAAAAATAATTGTTTAAACAATTTTTTAATAATTATAACAATATTCCCTGAAAATAATGCTACAAAGTTTCGGATTTTTCTGAAATTTTCAACTTTTTGGTCATTTTCACATAAAGTGAGTAATCATTTAATTTGATTTAGCAAAAATGAATGTTTAAACAAACTGTAAATGTTAATAGCTATCTTCTTCTAGATTATTACTACATAGTTGCTGTTTTTTCCTGAAATTTGTAATTTTTTATCACTTTTCAATTATATTAGAGTAATAGTTAACTCATGATAAAAAATAATTGTTTAAACAATTTATTATCATTGCTAATGATCTTTTCTTTGTCTAATGATAGAAACTTTCGGTTTCTTCTTAATTGTTCAACTTTTTGCCCACTGTTCACTTAAAGTGAGTTGATATTTAATTTAATTTAACAAAAAAAATTGTTCAAACAAATTATTATTGTTTATGGCTTTCTTCTCTTAGATTGGTGCTAAAAAGTTGCGGTTTTTTTCTGTATTGTTTAACTTTGCTTTGCCTTTTAAGTTGTGAACAAATAATGAATAAGTATTATAGAGAATCATAGTTTAAATAGTATTGTATTGTTTTTATTTTTGTTGTTTCCCCAATGTTAAAAAAAATGAATAAAACAAAAAAGCTGAATTCATTCAGTGAAATTTGAATTTCAAATTTTCTACTAAAATTATGGATCTCCAACGCAAAAATAGAATTTTTAAGAAAGTAAGTCAACTTTCTACCAAAGAATTCAATTTTCGAACTAAAAATATACATTTTTTATCAAAAATATAATAGTGGATATTTGAAGAGAGAAAAATTATATTCTAAATAAAAAACAATCTAATTTAACAAACAATAAATCAATTCAATCTAATTCAAACTAATTGGATTTCATTCAAATTCCATTAGGTGCGAAGTTAAACTTTTCAGAAAAAAACACAACTTTCTACCACTTATCTAAAATGAATGATTATAAACAATGATGCATTGTTTAAATAAGAATGTTTGTTAACTTGCATTAATTATTACCTCACTAAGTGAAAAGTACACAAAAAGCTTTGGAGTTCAGAAAAAACCGCAACTTTTGCGCACTAATCTAAGAGAAGGAAGAAATAAAACATCATTATTTGTTTAAACAATTATTTTTGTTGAATTAAATTATATATTAACTCACTCCAAGTGAAAAGTGGGCAAAAAGTTGAAAATTTCAGAAAAAAACTGCAACTTTCTATCATAAAGCGAAGAAAATATTATTAGCAATGATGATAAATTGTTCAAACAGTTATGTTTGCTTTGATAAATTAATTTATCACTTACTTGAAGTTAAAAGTGGACAAAAAGTTGAAAATTCCAGAGAAAACCGGAAATTTTTATCATTAAGCAAAAAAAAGAGTATCAGCAATGATAATAAATTGTTTAAACAACTATTTTTTTAACATGAATTAATTATTACTTTAATCCAATCGAAAAATAATAAAAAGTTAAAAATTTCAGGAGAAATTTGGCTAAATCAATGTAAACAATTACTTACTCCAAGTGGAAAGTGGACAAAAAATTGAAAATCTCGGAAAAAACCGCAAATTTGTAGCATTATTCTAAAAGATTATTGTTATAATCATTGCCAAATTATTTAAACAATTGTTTTTGTGAACTTTAATGGATTGTTACCTCGTTCTTACTGGAACATTGAATATGAGTTGAAAAATTCAGAAAAAAACCTGGACTTTCTAACCCTTTTTCAAGAGGAAGTTGCTAAAAACAATAATAAATTGTTTAAACAACTCAAATAAACATCTAATTATCAGTATAAAGTAGTATTCCATGTATTTGAAACAATCTGCGTTAAAAACCCGCGAAAAATCATAATAAGAGCCCAAAACTCGAAAAACCCATTTTTCACTTATGGGGTTTTTTTGAGACCCAATAAAACAGACTCATGGGGGTGATATTTGAAAAGTAATATTTTATTCGCATTCTGTGACGAATTTTGAAGAGAAATGGTGAATTTTGAATTCGATTCAATTTGAAAAAAAATTTTCTAATGCATTTTTGGGCCACCCTAATAAACATATAATGACTGTCAGATGTTTAAAAAAACTGATTTAAACATTTTTTGTATCATAATACTCTTGGTCTGAAAAATCAACAGAAGACAATTAACCACAATATATTAGAGAGAACTGAATGTCTGGTTGATTAAATGATGCCTTTTTTTATGGTTGTCCATACACCATTTATGTGGACTCTTATAAGGGCAAAGTTCGCAAGAGAATTTAGGTTTTGCGTTGACACATTCAAATTTTCGATGTCTCCAAAGGCTTCTCTGTACAGCATAAGCCTTCCCACAATCACAGCAGACGAAACAGGATTTTTTTCTGGTATCCAAAACAGTTCCATGTAAGTAGGAATTTTCACTGCTGAGGCCATTCCTGGACGAATAATCAGCTGACGGATTGTAGGTCCAAAATTTCTCTGGAAAATTACAAAAAACTTTGATTAGAAAAAGGAACATTTTTGTTCAGAGATTTCAAAAGTAAATTGTTGCCTTTTCACATGAAAACTTTTTATTTCATGTAGAATAAATCATTCTTATCAGGGGTTGGACTAATTAGTACTATAAAATCAGGGGTGTCCAACGCGTGAGCAACGGTGTAAATAACTGTCTCTCCTCAATCCCTTCTCTAACCACCTTGAATGCGTTCATGCGGTGAGCGCGATGTGGAAAGGGGAAAAGAGAAGAGAATTCTCAAAAAAGCATTTGGAGAAGGGGAAGAAAGGAGAAGCGCGCCAGCCTTGCGTTGGACACTCCTGTATTTGATGTTATCTTTTCTACTTCGTAAATTTTACATTAAAATTTTTCTTATTGCAAAAACGATTCTACTTAATAGTATCAAGCACAGTTCTTACGAAATACAAACAAATGTCTTACCTCAATATCTATTTTATCAGAGAATAGAAGGAAAATTGCAATCCGTTATTCAAAAATTTGATTACCAACATTGCTTATGTTATTTTTGGTACACTATTTCTCCCCTGCAACATTCTAACAATCATACATCACTTTCAAGACGGGTTTTGCAGGTGAATGTATCATCACCAATTTTCAAATGTTATATTTACATTAATCCAAATAAGTGGCGAGAAGAACGCCGAGAGATCAGAGGTGAAACGCGAAAGGTCAGAGGGCACAAGTCAAAGTAGAAGGGTCAGAGTTGAGAGGGTAAGAGTAAGAGGTCGAAGATGAAATGTCATAGGTAAAACACCATATGCCGAGGATTCGGGTCAAATATCAAAGATGGAGAATAGCATTCCATAGGTCATAAATTATCATTTTAAAGGTCAAAAGTCAAATATGGAAGAGCAAATATAAGAGAACAAATGTCACAATAGGTTAAATGTGAGGAATTATAGGTTTTCCTAGGGGTACAAATAACTCCATAGAAAAACGGGGGGTTACATAGTTTTCATCCCTGCTTGACCCTCAGGAATGAATAAAAGCTCTTCCTTCATCAAATAATGACGATTTATTAAAAATAAATGGAGAAAGTGTTTATGAACTAGAATACTATACAAATCTCTCTTTACCTACTGAAGCGAAATATTTGAAACACTGTAAATGATTCCCAACTTTTGACAATATTATTTTTTCAAGCTTAAGTATAATAGTAAACTCTTCATTGGTAAATTTGAGTGAAATATTGTAGAAATTAATTTTTCAATCCTGATTCATCAATCCTGATCTTAGAAAAGGGTTAGGAAGTCAAGGTTTTTCTGAATTTTTCAACTTATTTTCAACGTTTCAGTTGAAGCGAGGTAATCATGAATTAGAGTTAGAAAAAATAATTGTATAAATATATTGTTATTATTTATAACAATATTCTTTGAGAATTATGCTAAAAGTTGCAGTTTTTTCTGAATTTTTCAACTTATTTTCAACGTTTCAGTTAAAGCTTTATAGCTATCATCTTCTAGATTAATACTACACATAGTTAAGGTTTTTTCTAAAATTTTCAACTTTTTATCACTCTTCGATTATATTAAAGTAATAATTGATTCACGTTAATGTAATTGTTTACACAATTTATTATCATTGCTATAAATATTTCCTTTGCTTGATGATAGAAACTTGCGGTTTTTTCTATAGTTTTCAACTTTTTGCCTACTGTTCACTTGAAGTAAGTTAATATTTAATTTATTTGAACAAAAATAATAGTTTAAAAAAATTATTATTGTTTATGGCTCTGTTCTCTTGGATTAGTGCTAAAAATTTGCGGTTTTTTCTTAACTCTCAAGCTTTTTGTCTACTTTTCACTTAGTGAGGTAATAATTAATGCGAGTTAACAAACGTGCTTATTTGAACAATTTATTATTGTTTATAACCATTTTCTCTTAGATAAGTGCTGGGAAGTTGTAGTTTTTTCTGAAATGTTTAACTTTGCACTGAATGGAATCGAGTGAATTTTAATTAGATTGAATTAAACTGAATTGGTTTAATTGTTGGCTTAATAAGATTGTTTTTTGAACATTGGGAAAAGAAAAAAAATAATATACTTCAAACAATACAATGCTATTTGAAATATGATTCTTTCTAATGTTTATTTATTATTTATTCACAACTGAAGAGGTAAAGCAAAGGTAAACATTTCAGAAAAAACGCACCTCTGTTTTGCACTAATCTAAAAGGAGATAGCCATGAACAATACAAATTTGTTTAAACAATTATTTCTGTTGAATTAAATAAAATATTCAATCACTTCAAGTAAAAAAAAAGCAAAAAGTTGAAAATTGCAGGAATAACCGCAAATTTCTGTCATTAATCAAAGAAAATATTATTAGCAATGATAATGAATTGTTTAAACATTCATTCACAATTTGTCTGAACAATTATTTTTGCTAAATTAAATAAAATAACTACTTACTTCAAGTGAAAAGTATACAAAAAGTTAAAAATTTGAGAAAATACCTCAACTTTGTAGCATTATTTCAAGAGAATATTGTCATAATTATTAACGAATTGTTTAAACAATAATTTTCGTTAAATTTGATTGATTGTTACCTCTCTTTGACTGAAAAGTTGGAAATAAGTTGAAAAATTAAAAAAAAACCTTGACTTTCTAACCCCTTTCTAAGAGAAAATTGCTAAAAGCAATATTAAATTGTTTAAACAATTTGAATAAACATCTAATTATCAGTATAAAGTTGTATTCCATCTATTTAAAATAATACGTGTCGGAAAAAAGCCGCAGAATAATCATAATCAGCGCCAAAAACACGAAAAAAAAACATTTTTTCAGTAATGGGGGTTTTTTGAGACCCTATAAAACAGACTCATGGGTGTGATATTTGAAAAGTAATATTTTATTCACATTCTTCGACTAATTGTGAAGAGAAATGGTGAATTTCAAACTCGATTCACCTAATATTGGGAATCCGAAATAAAATTTACAAAAACGTCTTCTTTTCTAATGGAAAATACTTGTGGGGCTTTTCATGGGGCTTGCGCCACCTCTATATAATTTTTTTTTTTAAATGCGTTTTTTTTGTGGACTCGAACAAATTTCCGCGCGTTTTGCATAAAAATTCGAGAGAAAAAAATGTCTAATGTATTTTTGGAACACAAAGTAGTGCATAATTATTGTGTTTGTTCAAGCTTCTCAAATCACTGGAAGGTTTTCACATTTTACGCATAAAAGATTAGTCTTGTATTAATTACATACATGTCGAAGTAGAGTATTGCATTAGAGCTGATATTCAACTGGAACAAAGATAACATTATTAATATGATTATTTCGCGTTACTAAGATTAGAGATGATAAATTTTACGAATAGATCACTTCTTTATTTCATCAGATTCGTTCTTCACTGAATACACTCGTGTTAAAAGTTCAATTATATACAGTTGTTAATTGTTTTCTTGAGATTTTTTTCTTCTTCATCAAAACATACCAGATATATTATCTACAAAGACTCACATGCTTGGTTGACCTTATTCACTTAAATAAAAATATATATAATTTTTTGTTGAAGACAAATAATATAAATAAATAAGTGATTGTTAAAGGAACAGAATAAATTACATGACTTCCTTCGGGACTAAATTTTATGAATGGCACGTAAGTGTCGTTGAAGATGCATTTTTTGACTGAATGCCCAATGACAGAAATTGCATAAAAAATTTTTTCGTCCCCCACATTCATTTCGAACATGTTTTCTAAGATTATGATGCAAAGTGTACGATTTTTCACAATTCGGGCAGTGGAATCTTTCTCTGTTGAGATACAAGTCATTACTTCTTCTCTCTGGATTTTGATTCTCCGTTGATTTTTTCTTCGGATTTACGAGTCCTTGATGTGAATTCCGATACCATCCTGGAAAAAAATGTATTAGTAAATAAAAAACATTTGGCATATCAAATTTATTTTCAGAAACGAAAAAAGGGTTCCTTTTTGGCATAAATTCGGAAAATCAGGTTACTATTTTGAATTGAAAAAAAATAAAAAAAATTCTATTAGAGTGATCTATAGAATATTTGTTAGAACTCTGAACTTGATCCCCATAGCAGGATCCTAGTAAATGCGGGTATTACTTTGATTAATTAAGTTCAATTTTTCATATAATACAGAAGACTTCTGTTTAGCTGAACCGCTACGCGACGTAAACATTCGTTTAGCTGAACTCGGGAGAAATTCCCACCACTGTCCCATCCCCCCTTCGCATGGGTCTTTCTAGAGGTGGTTTTTCTAATTGGTTGCTACCGTCAGTTGCCGTGCCTACTCGAGAGTAGTGGGGGTAGAGAGGGCCGCTCGAGTTCAGCAAAACGAGCGTGGAAGCGTTCAGGGAAATGGAAGTTCAGCAAAACGAGAGTTCAGCTAAACGTTAGTCTTCTGTAATTTCTCATGAAATGATATGGTAAAAAATAGCTATCACATAAATCTAATTCACAAGATAGTCATCAGTAGCAAATCCCGTTAACAATAATAATTTAAAATAATCTCTTCAATTGATTAAAGATAAAAAAAAACCTTTATTTTGCTATTCTTCTCCTTGGTGGCACGTAAATGTTGTGAAGTTTTGACAAGTGTCTACGTAAGGCTACATTTTGAGAATATTTTGCTGGACAGTGGTTGCAAGCAAAACGTTTTTGACCCCCGCATTCAAATCTGACATGTCTCTTCAGAGTCTTTTTGCACGAATAATTTTTTCCACAAGCAAAGCACCGAAAAACTTCAAGTCTGGTATCTATTTCTTCAGGATGACTTTCCTTGTTCATATTTTGCCAATTTGGTTTCTCATAATCGTTTCTTTGGAAAGGTGTGTTGTAGAAATGCCTCCTTCCGAAACCTGCAAAAAAATTATATCATGATGTATAATGGCATTCCCGAATATTCATCATATTATCATATAAGGCTTGCTCGAATTTCTAAAATACGTCTAATACTTCTAGAATTCTGTATTTACGAAATTACACGTCACTTACATTTGATATCTGCTTGGATGGAAATAAAAAAATCTTTTTTTTTCAATTTAGAAGATTTTATTCAACAAACTTACATAACAGTTTTTACACGTGATTGACTTGTTGACAATTCCAGCAGGGAAGCAGTTATTCATTTTTGTAGAGGGATTTGATTTTCATTAGAAAGTAAAGCTATCAAGCTAATCTCGTTCGACAGTGCTTGATTTGAATTTGTAAAACTGATCAATATGCACGTACACATAAAGCAGAGGTGTCCAACGCCTAAGCAACGGTGTAAATAACTGTCACTCTTCAATCCCCTCTATTACCAACATGAATGCGTTCATGCGGTGAGCGCGATGTGGAAAGGGGAAACGAGAAGAGAATTCTCGAAGAAGCGCTCAGAGAAGGGGAAAAAAGGAGAACTGCGCCACTTTGGCGTTGGACACCCCTAATATAAAAACTTTTTGATTTTTGTAAATTTAAAAATGCATTTTTCATGAACCTTCTTGACTGATAACAACATAAGTAAAATAATAACCTAGTTTTCAATTTTATTGTAAGAACTTCCAACTCTATATAGTCCATAATTTTATGATAACTTACGTACAGTAGAATAAAAAATTATTAGAAATTTCTTGGATTATCCAAATAGACTTTATGAATACAGTATAAATGTTGCTGCAGATTCATTTTTCGAGTGAATCCTCGATTACAAACGTAACAAATGAACTTCTTAATTCCACCACATTCCATCTTTTGATGCCTTTTCAGATTTCCTTCTTGGGAATATGATTTGACACAATTGGGACACTGGAATCTGCCTTGTACTTTTTGTATTTCTTGCTTTGGATTCCCAATGTATCCGGAAGCAGAAGGCCGACCCGAAAACCAATAGTTTCCTGAAAAAAGAAGAATGCTTTGAATAGTAGAAAGTATGTCAAATTGTCTGTACAAATAAATACAAATATAAGAATAAATAATAAACCAAAATGTCAAAAAAAGAAATGAAAAATAATAAATCTTATTAATTAATGCCAGTTTTTATTGACAGAAATTTTCATTTTCTCCACTTCTGAGTCTCGCACTTTTTTGCGCCTCCAGATGTAAAATACAAAATCTTTTCATAAATAATTTGCTTATACCGAGATTACATATAATTTTTATCATAATCTAGAACTATTGTAATATATAATCAGAGAGTACGAAACACATTAAAATGGGACAGAACGACAGTACAATTTATTGTTACAATAAGAATTTGATCTTTGGTTTCACAATTTTATAGGATCGCTTTTGAAATCTTGGTGTTCAATACTTGAATTTGTTTTTGTTACTACTTGTCTTATAACAACTTCACAACTCTAAAGTTAAGCCTAATCCTATTCCTAATCCTCAATAATTTGTTCTGTTTGATAGTAACTATGATCGAAAAAAATTTCTAAGAAATATAGAACTCATATATTGCAAAGTGAGTTAACTCAATCATCAAGGAGCTCTAAACCAGAGGTGTCCAACGCGTGAGCAGCGGTGTAAATAACTGTCACTCGTCAATCCCCTCTCTTACCACCTTGGATGCGTTTATGCGGTTAGCGCGATGTGGAAAGGGAAACAAGAAGAGAATTCTTGAAGAAGCGCTCGGAGAAGGGGAAGAGAGGATAAGCGCGCTAGCCTTGCGTTGGACACCCCTGCTCTAAACGATTAAATTCTTTCCTCTATGAAGAAGAAAACATCATTTCATTTTTTTAAATCCTCGAAGGATACAGATTATATATTTTTAAAACACATGCAAAAAATATCGTGTGTGACACGAGCTAGAAGCTGTTACACTTGTCGCATTTGTAGCACAATCAGGGTGTCGATTTGTCAGACAATTTCAAATTCCCGGTCTTTCCCGGTCAAGTTTTTAATTTTCCCGGTCAACTAAAAGTAACTTATATTTGGCGTAAAACGTAAACAGTTATTTCAATTTGTGACGTTCATTCTAAACATTTTTTTACAAAACAGATCAAGAATAACAAAATAAATTGATTTTGGAAGAAATACTCGAATATGCCACAGAAAAATATCATTTTTTTACAAGAGAGTTAAACTTACAATTGGAAAAATCAATCTGCGATTTAAACAAAAATAGACTTCTAACGAAATAATTCAATTTACAACCAACATAATGGATTTTCAAATAACATCATGAATCTTCAATTGGAACAGTTTAAACTGTCAAAATTTCAATACCTACTAAAATTTTGAATTCTACCAAACGAATAAATTTTTGCATACAACTATGGAATTTTCAATTAGAATAAGTTAAATTTTCAGTTGGAAGGAATCACTTACACTTACCGCTTGGACGGGTGCCCCTCGAGGTAGGTCCAATTTCTCGGCTGTTCATGCTTAAGTGATTCTGTCCCTCCCCCTGACCCTCGCATGATGCAGCACGACAGCCCATCAGCCTTGAAAATGCAGGACCGTAATGCGTAGTATAG
>WSXT02052913.1:0-12908 GCA_011762715.2 Neuroterus valhalla
AGTTGTGGTCGATTCGCAGTTCGATTTCGATAGAGCGAGTTCGATTTTTCACTTCGACATTGCTTATTTTCCTTGTTCAACGTACAGGAATGAAAGAGATGGACGAAAGGGTGTTTAAGTGTTCTCGATAGCTTGTTCATCATTGAAAGTGAAGCGGATTATATTTACGTGAGTATATTTTTACAACTTATTTTTTAGTAAAGAACACTTTATTGATCTTTCATAATTTGAAAGTTGAATAAACAATTTTCAGTATATCTTGAAATGGCACATTTATGCAGAAGAAATAATTGAACTTTTGTAAATTTTTAAATGATGAAATAAAGTTATGAACATGCATTAATAATAATAATAATTTTCTGTTACAGGAATTCGGGAAACATCTTATGAGTTATGAGATCAATGAGATTATGAGAATATAAACATATGAGCATATGAATTTATGATTATTGTGTTATGATAATGTGATGGTGCGATACATTGATTTCATGAAGTATTGAGAAAAGATAGTTTTTGAGTTTGTTATTTCTGAACATTTTTTATGATGTCACAATTTAATGAAAATTACTTAATTTCATTAAACTGGTTTTTGTAATTCATTTTAGAGTATATGTTATAAAAATGTCCAGTGTATTACATGTGCATGGGCTAAATTTCCAATAAAGAAATTGAATACTTAATGTAGTTGATATTATTGTAGATGTTGAGGATTTCCTGAATTATACACATGAATTATATTCAACACTGTTATTTTATAATGATTTCTGGTATGATTTTTATACTGAATAAAGTATACAGTTACTGTATACTTAACATTATACTGAATAAGTAATGATAAAGAGTGTTGATTGAATGGAAATTTATGTATGACCCTTTAATTATTAAAATTATTTATTTTTAAAATCATTACAATTTTCGCAATTCATTGTACAATCAGTGAAATTTTTATAACGTTTATGTTTTGAATAAAAAAAATTCTGTGGTATTAAAAAGTGCAATATTTAATGAATATGAAGGACAATACTCGCACACAATTTATTACCAGTTGTATTTTTTTTATTCTTGATAAATATTGCTACAATAAGGGTTGTACATTTACAAAAAAATTTTATATGATAATCTGAATGAAAAAATTGGAATATCTGGAAATACTTAGAGTATAATTATAGTTTTTATGATTAATAATAAAAGCGATAGTTTTAAAAAATAAATAGAATCCTACTATTATACATAAATGATTATTCTATTACCCTTGAACCAAGCATAATTTGAAAACTCCCATTAAATTTATATTGAGTGAAGAAAGATATGATTCGTTGTTTTGAAATACTATTTTTCATTAACTTTGAAATCAAGAAGTTAAACGCTTTGATATTTTTTATACTCTAAGTTACAATAATGGAAATCGAATAATAGCAGGGTTAAATCGTTTGTTGCTAAGGGCGCGCGCCTTGACGCGCGCAAGATTTCTAGTTGATAGTAAAACCCTGTGATATTTCATATGCTAAATATCATATTTCCTGAGAAACTTTCTAAAAACATTGCGATATTCAGGATCCATTAAAATCACTGAAAATTTCAGAAATATTATTACAGCATAAAAACTGTTTTATTGCCTGAAAGAAAAAAAACCTTTAGAAATACCTTTGTATTGATTTTTTTCTTAAATTCCTTGAAATATGTTAAAATGGCCTAAAATATTTTAAATGGGATCTTGAAAATTCATTGCATTTTTGAATCACCTAGAAATCTTTAAATTTCTTTGAAATCCCTTTCGATTCCTGAAACCTATCAAGTACTCCTTGAAATTCTTCAAATAATCCCTAAATATAGGGATCATTTCATTATTTTTAGGCTACGGTCTAAAATATTCAAACCCATATAAAATTATGGAAATCCTCGGAAATTTATTAGAATTATTTTAAATGTCTTGGAATTTCCCAAATCTCTTGGAATATTTGAAAATCTACGAAATCCCTTGATTCATGTGAGGATTCTTGTGAAACTTTTTCAAATGTATAGGAACATTAAAAAATGTTTAGACATTTTTGAAATCTTTTGAAATCTTCAGAAAATCCTTCAATCCTTTAAAATCTTTGACATTTCATTCAGTCTTCAAATCTTATAAAATTCTTGAAAACCCTAGCAATTGCAAGGATTTCTTTGTAATCCCACGTAAAAAGAATGTGTGTCTCTCACACTCCCTTGAATTCATAGAAATTATAGAAAATACCTTCATAAATTAATGGGGAATTTCTTCAACTTCCTTAAAATCTTCGAAGGCTTTTCCAATGTCTCGAACTTTTTGCGCGATTTGAACATTTCTCAAAATAATTCAAATCCTTGGAAATCCTATGAATTTCTTCAAATGATAAAATGGGTCTGAAGTATAATTTTAGATTTCTGATTTAAATTCTTAATGAATATTTAATAATAAAAACTATCTGATGTTTCATGCTATCTGATGGTATTTCGTTGGATCCTTGGAGATTCTTCAAAAACAGTTGGATATTAAAAATCCATTAAAATCATTGAAATTCTCGAAAAAAAAACTATTAAATCCCTTATAAATCCCTCCAGATCTTTCGGAATTCTTCAAAATAATATGGAAATTGCTTGAATACGTAAAAATGATGAAAATCATCAAAAATCCCTTGACAGAAATTTTTTTTTTAATTCCTTGAAATCTTGAGAGCGCCTCAAATATTTAAAATACTTAAAAATTTTCTAAGATGAGTCAAAATTGCTGAAAGCTCTTAAAAATCTATTGCAATCTGAAATAGCCCTAAAATCTTTTTAAATTCTTGAATTCCCTCCAAATTCTCGATGCCGTTCAAAAATTCCTTGAAATTCTCCAAATTATCCTTGAAAGGTTGAAAAATCTTCAGAAACCCTCAATTCTCGAATATATTCAAATATTGACAGTGTCTACTTGTACCGGAAAAATTTGGCTATCCGTACCGAAATTCCACTATGTGTGACCACGGCTTAAAATATTAAAGAATCTCTTTATTCACGTGAAATCTTAAAATATTCCTTGAAATCCCTTTAAATATTTGAAGCTGTACGAAATCCTCCAGGAATATGGGAAAATGATAAAAACACTTTTTTTTTTAATGAGATTTTTTTAAATCCGTTCAAAATCCCGGTATATTATGAAATCCTAAGAAATTCATTAGAATTATTTCAATAAAATTTTTCAGAAACGCATGGAATTTCTAAAATTTCTTAAAATATTCGAAATCCCACGAAATCCCTTAATTTATGCAAGGATTCTTTTGAAATTCTTTAAAATGTATAGAAACATAATGGAAAGTTTGGGCATTTTCTATATGAAATTTTTTGCTTGGAACGTTTTAAAAACGTCTTCTGACAAACCAAAAACGTTTGTAGGTTTTGGTCAGAAAAACGTTTTGAAAACGTTGGATACTTCCCTCGATTTTTGAGACTCAATTGAAAAAAAATTTTTAAAAACGTTTTACAAAAATTTTCAAAAACGTTTTATAAACACTTTCAAAACGTTTGATCAATAAAATTCTGAGTGACTACAAACTCAACATGTATTTCAAACGTTTTCAGAACGTTGGAAATAAATTGGGTAAACGTTCAAAAGAAGTTTTAGAAACGCTTCAGAAGTAAAATTTTGAACGATCGAAATTACGACCGTATTTCAAACGTTTGGGAAACGTTTGATCAAAAAATTGATCCGATAGATGACGTGATCCTTCTCGCAAGTGTCAGGGAACTATGGCGATTACCATATATACGACTTTCAAACATATGTTTCTAATAAAAGACATCGAAAAGTTATCATTAGAAATTAGGGTATGGTCAAAATACCATTGAAAGTATTTGAGATACTAAAAAAAAGTCTTATTTTCCGAACAAAGGTTCTTCAAACCTTCTTGAAACGTTCCTTAGACTTTTTTCAAACGTTGGATAAACGTTTTGTAAACGTTCGATAAATGTCTTGCAAACATTTTGGAGACGTTTGGGAATTTAATCTGCTCAAAAGTGGATTGGGCTGACGTTTACCAAACGTTTCCAAAACGTTTATAAAAATTTTCGTTGGGTAAAAGTATCAAAAATGTGCAGAAGTATCCGACGTCTTGAAATCGTTTTTTTTTTTTACCAAAATTTACAAACATTTCAACGTTTGCCAGGAAACGTTTTCAAGACGATCGATGTTATTCGGGATATCTTTGATATTTTCCGAAGTTCTTTGGAATCATTGACAAAGAAAAAAAACTAAAACCTTCTAAAGTTTATGAAATGGTTAGCAATTTCTTGAAACTCTTCTTAATCTCACATAAAAAATCATGGTATCTTTTTACGCCATGTTATACATGGGTCGCGTGACCCAAATAATCGAATTGTCTTGCAACTAACGTCCGGACGAAATAAGATATAGAGTTGAAATCTTGAGAAAAGACTGAGAAATAAAAATGAAATAAAAATTTATCAAAAAAATTGTTTCCAAAATATTGAACCAAAGGTTGTATAAAAACCGATCTCATTGTTTTTTAAAGTTTTTTCCTGAAATTTTAACTCGATATCTAATTCGGCGCGGACAAAAGTTGTTGCAAAAATAATGTCGGTAAGGTAGGAATCGGCTATGTATAAAATGGCCTCAAAGCGATTGAGATATTTTCAATAGAGATATTATAATATTCCTAGGCTTGAAGCCCCTCGAAATTGTAGAAATGATATCAGATAGCTTAAATATTTATCAAGAAATTCTTTGATCTACCTTAAAATATTACTACAATTCTGTAAGCCCAATCTCATTATATAAATTAAAAATAAGTTTCCACCATTTTCGTCTAACTCACACAACTTAACATGTACAGGAAGATAGAATGAGCAAACTTTTCTATTCTGAATTATTGCAAATATGACTAATCAATTCAGTAATTGAATGCTTGACTAAAAAAATATAAAAATTTATGTATTTAAGATAATGGCATATGTTTCAAAAAATCACAAGTCCATTCTACTATAGTCAATGATTGAATATATTCGTACTAATTCTTCAGCTGCTAGTAAATTCAGGTATTAGTTAATTAGTGACAGTTTTTTTGTAAACGAAGTAAGGTGAACTAGATTAAGTTTGTAAATAATTCTGGTTTTTCCGTCTCGGAAGGGCGACTATAGTACATATCCACATCTTAATGGAGGTGACGTCCTATTTAGTTGAAAATGTTGCGCAATTGAATTTTTCGATTAACATTCTCTATTCGTCAAGTTTTTTATTCCTATAATAACTTTCTTCAATTTTCTCCAAGTTGCGGTAAATTGTATGTGAAATGCAAAACATAAAGCGCCGTACTGTCTAACCACTATTAATTAGATATGAAGGAATTATTAAAATTCTTCCCGTTTAAAGAATATTTTGCAGTCGAAAATTGTTTAAGGTAACTTACTTCGGAGACACAGAATGTCAGCAAGCAGAAGATGGCACATTTCATGATTGAATAATTCGTTCGGCTTTCACTCTTCAGTAAAGATGAGCTAGAATTCTCATATTGTACTACATAAAGATAAATATTTATACTCAAAAAAGCGATAAGCATTCGAAGCTTAGGTAAAGATAACGTTGGAACAACAAAAATATGATTTGGCAGCGCACAGTGGTTCAGGATACACAATTCGTGGCCAAAACTCAAAAAGTTCATATTTATGACTTCTCGAGAGCTTGTATCGCGTTTTTTGGGTCACTGATTTAAAAAATGATATTGAAAATTCAAAATTCAAAATGACGGACCAAAAATGGCGGAAACTTTCCCAAAATTTTCTAATGTTTTCCACGAAAATGAGTACCAAGGAGTTTTTTTGGTCGCTGATTTCAAAAATGATATTGAGAATTCAAAATTAAAAATGGCGAACATTTGTCCAAAATTATCTATTGTTTTTAATGTAAAGAAGTACAAGAGGGTTTTCTGGGTCGGTTATTCCAAAATTGATATCTCAAATTCGAAATTCAAAATGTTGGACTAAAAATGGCGTACATTTCAAGCTCAGAAGAACCATTCTCAAAGCCTTTCACGAGAGTTGGTGAATAGCAAGACAGCTGGTATACCGAGAAACTTCGTCTCTAAAGTCGTGATTTCATTTTCAAGATTCAGGTCCTTGAAGGGTTCCACATATTCGAAAATTTTGAGACGTTCTCATTTTCCGACCCGCGTCTTGAATCCTGTCAATAACGGAGTAAAAAATGAATTGCCCTATTTCTCAGTTTATACACTTTTTACGCCAAAAATCAGAGGCGCACAGAGGGAGGGGCAAGTGGGTCGTTTTGCCCCGGGCCCCGCGCTCAAGGGGGCCCCCGCTGAAGCCATTAATCCGTTATTATGCGAATTTGAAAATAAGGGCCCCACAATATTACAATATTCTGCCCCGGGCCCCCTTCAGCTTCTGTGCGCCCCTGCCAAAAATCCGCAGTTTTCATTCTGAAGTCGCTTTTTTTGCAATGTTTTCGTTACATTTATTACTGTTACATATATTTATTGTTTATATATTTATATTCTACTCTAACTTCATACAATGGTAAACTTCAATCTGGACACCCTATGTATTGTGTCCAGCACATTTCGAACGTTCCTGAGGGTATCTTCGAACGTCACTGAATAAATCACTTTCATTTCGAATGAGTATCTTTTCGGCATGGCATGTGGTGCGTAGAGAATCATGGATCATGGATTCTACACTCCCACGCGGTTGTAGAAAAAGCGCATTTATTTCTACAGGGTCAGCTCAGGGCAGCTTTTGTTGAAGGAATCAAAAAGTTGATACTTTTTGGCGATCAAAACGAGAAAACCTGGTGCGCGCACTCGCAGGCAAAAAAAGAATTCACTGAGAATATTCCTGAATTATATGGAAAAAAAAAATCTGGACGTGCACATTTCACTCCCAATATCATTAACCTACTTGTTCGAAATGCAAATTCGGAAGCAAGCAACGAATTAAACTACCTTCAGAAATATCCTCTATGTCGCCTTATCTGTTTCTAGCACGAACTCACAGAAAAACAACATTTCTCGTCGAACGCTCGAAACTCGAGAAACAAACTGATGGGCGCGCATTCGGCGAAGAGTCAAGGTTAACTTCGTGCCACAAGGACAGTTTTGAATAGTGACTTGGCCTTTTACAAAATAATGCTCCAACGCCCCCTGAAGAAGTATAAATGAACATCTACCTCAGCCGGTAAATTTCGAATTTTGAGATTTTGGCCAACTTTTTGGGATCTCGAACGACTCCACGGCGTTCAGTTTCGTACCAGTCAAAAATTGAGACACATTTTTTGATGAATACGAACATTTGATCCTTTCGATTCTCGGAGCATTTTGCATGTACGTAATCATGTACAATCAAGTGAGTTTTTTAATACAATCAGTTTTTATTTTCCTCTTTCATATGACATTTGTACAATCACATCACGTTACTCACGTAAAAAAAACCGCACCGAATCATTAGGCTAATGTTATCATGAGCAAATATTTGTTTGGGAACGAATTTTCCGAATAGTTTAGCATGTAAATGCATAAACAGTTGAACAGTTAAATGCTTTAACACTTTACCTATTGAATATGCAATTTAAAAGCGAGCAGTTTGATACTCACATCCCTAAGATTTTTCTTTTTCCTTCATGATCCTATCCTTCACATTCAAAATTTTCAATCTTCTATTTCAAGAAAGAATTGAATCCCTCCAAAGGGATAAGGTTGAACAATATACAAACATTAAGTAATACGACAGTGAATGGGCGCGTAGATTTAATTGACGAATGGTAGTTGGTAAGAGCAAAAGTATCATGTAATCAAACCAAATTCAAGAGTGGTTACTTTTCTCTTCCCCACCAGACCTAAATGGTTCTTAATTTCGTTCTTGCTTAGATATCAATAAAAACAATAATTAGTTGATGATTCTAATGAAATAATATTCATAAAAATACAAACAAAAAAGAAGCATTAATGTCAAGAAGTATACGTATCCAGCCTCAGCCTGCCTTCGTTTTCAGTGAGGTAAAGAACATCCGCGAGCGATTGCTCGGCTATGGCCTCTTCTGCCTTTTCATGCATCTGCAAAAATGTACCGTTCCATTAAACAAATAATACTCATTTTCACAACCGGCTGTTTACATTTTCTGAATTTGTAACACCTACTCCTCTAAAAGTTGCATCCGTGGGTGGAGATTTAAAATTGGGTCCAAAATTCACGGAAACAGTTGCACTTTTGTGAATTGAAATCGTTGGGAAATAGGCTCCTCTATAAACATCCAGAAATGCTTCGCCCTGAGAAATCCCATTTTTGTAGAATATGATCTTGCTGTCAGAGAGAGGTTTCAAAGCTTTTAAAGCTTCAGGTACTTGATCTTTTTCCTCGTAGTAGAGGTGACTTTTGAACTTCACTAAAGGCTGGATGAAAAAGTTCATTAGGAATCTGATAGTTTTTCTTTCTCTATGATAAAATACCTCATGAGGACTTTAACTTACTCTGTCTTTGTAAGTATTAGGAATGTGCGACTTGTCATGAGCATCGGGTAAGATTATCAAGAAACCCAGCGTATCACCTTCTCCATAACTCGGGCTGTAATGCTTGCCCCTGCTCTCGTGGAAACGCGTACCCTTTCTGCAAAGGAAGAAAAATATGTAATCCTATGATGATCAAGAACATTATCAGGGTGATGATTCGGCCGGACGATTTAAAATTCCCGGTCATTTCTCGGATCTTCACGGTCAATTTTTTCAATTTTCCCGGTCAACTAGAAGTAACATATTTATATTTCTCGCAAAACGCAAACATTTATTTTTGTGCATGACGTTTATTCTAAACATTTTTTAACACAACAGATCAAACATTGCAAAATAACTCAATTTTAAAAGAGGATGCTCAAATTTTCAACAAAAAAATATAATTTTTTTAAAATGAAAATTAGAACAGTCAAACTCACAATCAAGGAAAATCAATTCACGATAACAAAAAAAAATGGGTTTACAACTATAAGTTCATTTTCCAATCAAGAAGATGAATATTCAAATAAAAAGATAAATATTGAACTGGAGCACATCAATTTTTAACCATAAAGGTGAATTTTCAAACAAGGAGATTAATTTCGAAATAGAAAGAATCATTTTCTAAGAAAAAATATAATGTTTCAACGAAATAGTCGAATTTCGAACTAAAAAATCATTTGCAACGAAAAATGGAACAGTAACATTTTTAGTTAAAAACAATTTCAAACCAAGCAAAAGAGTTTGATACTAAAACGAAGAATCTTCATCTGAAAGAGTTGAGTTTCAAACAGATAAATTAACTTTTACTGAAAAAGGTAAATTGGCAACGAAGATCTGAATAATCAAATTTTAAAATAGAAAAAATTAATGAACAACTAATGAAACAAAACTAATGACCAACTAAAAGCTTTGAGTTTCGAACAGATAAATTAACTTTGACTGAACAAGATAAATTTTCAACAAAAAATTTACTTCACTAAAAAAATTAATTTTTAACTGAAACTTTGGAATTTTCAATAGGAATAGGTTAAATTTTCAGTTTGAAAAATTACCTATTGCAAAAAAACTAACTTTCAACAGAAAAGCTAACTTTCAACAAACAAAAAGACTAACTGTCGAAAAAAATACTATATTTTTACTAAAAATGATTAAGAATGCAATGAAATTGTGAATATTTAACTGGAGTAGTCGAATTTTTAACCAGAAGGACAAATTTTTAACTGAAATAATGATCATTCAACTAGAATAGTTCAATTTCCGGCAAAAAATTAATTTTCAACCAAACATAAGAGTTTTTAACTAGAATATTGTGCGACTTAAATGAAAAATGTTCAACTGTATAACTTGAACTGTTAACCCTAAAGAAGAATTTCCGAGGAAGACTATTAACTTCCGAAAGAAAAGATGATTTTCTACAAAAAAAAAACCGACTTTCGGAAAAAATACGTGAAGTTTTAACGAAATGATTAAATTTTTAATTTGAAAAGATAAATCTTCACTAAAGTGTTGAATTTCGAAATAGAAAAGATCAATTTTCCACTAAAAATGGAACAGTTAAACATTCAACAAGAAATTTACTCAATACTCAAATTTAAAAATAAAAAAAATGGATCTTTTGCCAAAAAAATTAAATTTTAACTGGAACTATAGAATCTTCAATAGGAATAAGTTAAATTTCCAGTTTACAAAATTACCTACTGCAAAAAAACTAACTTTCAACAAAAAAACTAACTGTCGAAAAAATTACTACAGTTTTACTAAAAAAAATGAAGAATGAAATGAATTTGTGAATATTTAATTGAAGTAGTCGAATTTTAAACCAGAAAGAGAAATTTTTAAACGAAATGATGATCATTTAACTAGAATAGTTCCATTTCCGACAAAAAATTAATTTTCAACCAAACAATATAATTTTTCAACAAAATGGTTGAAATTTTAACTATAAAAATGAAAATTCTCAAACAAAATTGGAATAGTGACATTTAAGGCTCAAAAAAATTAATTATAAACCAAACGTAAGAGTTTTTACCTAGATGAATATTCGACTAAAATGAAAAATGTTTAACGGTATAACTTGAACTGTTAACCTTTTTGAGGAAGAATATGAACTTCCGAAGGAAGAGATAATTTTCTACAAAAAAGCCGATTTTTCCAAAAAAATATGCGAAGTTTCAACGAAATGATTATATTTTCAATATAAAAAGAAAATTTTCACAAAATTGTCGAATTTCGAACAAGAAAAGATCAATTCCCACTAAAAATGAAACAGTTAAATTTCCAGTTGAAGAAATTGATTTTAACCAAACTGATGAATTTTCAGGTATAATGATTAAGCTCCAAATGGATAGATGTATTTTAAGCAAAACGATGAATTTTTGACCATAAAGATCAATTTTCTACGAAAAAAAAAACAAATTTTCCACGAAGTACATATCTCAAAGAAATAGTTTAATCTCCAAATTCGAAAATCAATGCTCAACTAAATACTTGAATTTTCACCAAAAAAGATGAACTGATTTTGAACAAAGTAGTTACAATTTAAACCAGAGGTGAATTTTTAATCGAAATAATGCAACTTTTACATAAAAATTTAGCTCTCAACAAACAAGTTTGAATCTGAAACAAGCAGTTGATTTTTTTTATCGAAAAAAGATGAATTCGCAATAAACAATTTCAACAAGTTTTCCATCCTAATTCAGAAATATTTCTTCTTCGGAATACTACTTCTACTCTAAAGACTGCTTGAAATACTTTCTGTATTTAAAATTAAGAAGAGGGAAAATTGCGACGAATTTTGAATTGGAGGAACGATTTTTTTAAATCCTCTCTTCTGAATCTGAATCGTAATTAATTTGAATAGTTCCCATTCCATGTAAAAAACTCCCTGCTCAAAGTGAAATTATACTTCTTCACTGAAACTTGATGCCCCAAAATAAGAAATATAATTTTTTCCGAAATTGACTGTCTCAAGTCAGATAAATGAGGAAAAGCAAATAAAACGTGATAAATACATTTTCTCGGAAAAAATGTAGATAGTGATTCAATTTGATTATCAAATTCGAGTCAGCTAAAAAATTCTCACAGAGCAAAAAATTGGCAAAACGTTTTTCTTATGATGAAAAAAAAAATTAAAATTCTTCCTCTCATGAAGTACAGATGCATTTAAATATTTTTAGAATCAGAGGGAAGGAAAGTTACATTCTTTAAATCAAATGATAGTATGTCTTTTTGATTCACAAGAAGAAAGCGGTCATTTCTCGTATTTTTTTCGGTAGAATTTTAAATAGTCTAGGTTGACTCAAATAAATTCCCGGTTTTTAAATCAAGTTCCCGGTCTTTCACGGTTTCCCGGTCAAGCCGCCACCCTCATTATAAAGATAAGTAGCAAAATTTTTCACACCTTGATCTCCAACAGTAGCCAAACTTATCGTAACCTAGAGGGGCTTGTAAATTCGCATACTCTTGGCCCCATCCCAGTCTTGTTGCAGAACCTTCTGGCATTTCTTCGATTGTTGCCTCCCAATACCACTTTCCTCTACTAACACCTGCGAATCATACGAAATAAAGTTAGAGGAAAATCTGATTTGAGAATCTGCTCTACAGTGGATAATTTTGTAATATGACTGTTAAAAAACTTGATTGTTTTATTTTTTAAATGCTGTTTGAATATGTCCGGAAAGCGGTACCTACAACTAGTTTTTCTTCCAAGTTATTTTTCCATTATTCAAATTTGAGTAGAAATTCTTTGGATGAAAGAAAAAAAGATTCTAACGATCAAATATGGACGGAACACTTAATGAAAGCAAGACATGTAAGACAAGAGGAAAAAACAGCAAACTGGATCATTAGATTCTTGTTTTTTTTTTCGTAGACTCCAACAATTTCGTAGTTATATTAGAGTGATATTCGCTTGGAGTAATTTTCATTATCTAATATCAAGTAGTTTCCTTAATTCATGTATATTATAATAAAATTATGAAATATTAGTGACATACAGTGTGTAGCTCTAATCATGCAATATCCCTTTTCTCCCGTGACGGCCAATCTGTCTTCTGAAACTCTGAGCTGAGGCGCTCGATCATGTAATGCGAGCAAAACTGCACTTGGACTTAAAGATCTGTAAAGCCATCCCGGAATCGGCTTTCCTGCCCAGTCAGCACTTTCATCGAATTCCTGTAACGAAGAATCAGCTCGGATTATTCTTTAATTATTATTTACTAACGAGAAAATCTAAAAAACAGTTGTTGTCATTTTTCGGGACTTGATCCGTCGGGCACTATACTTTTCGCTCCCGACCTGCTCGAGAAAGGTTCAGGCCGTAGGGAATGATTGAGGTAAAGTCTAGCCCTACTACCCCCCCCCCCCCCCGCCTACATTTTCCACACGATTTTGTAG
>WSXT02052924.1:0-12907 GCA_011762715.2 Neuroterus valhalla
AGTTTTGGAAAGAATACTCAAATTTTTAACAAAAACATTTTTTTTTTTTAAATTGGAACAGTTAAACTTGAAATTAAAAAAATGAATACACGATAACAAAAACAAAACGGATTTTCAATCAAATAATTCGTTTTTCAACCAAGAATATGAATTTTCAAATAAAAAGATAAATATTTAACTAGAGCACTTCAATTTTCAACCATGAAGGAGAATATTGAAACAAGAAGATTAATTTTCAAATACAAAGGATAATTTCCTAAGAAAAAATGAAATGTTTCAACAAAATAGTCGAATTTTCAACTCGAAAAATGGAATTATTTCCAACCAAAAATAGAAAAGTCAAATTTTCAGTTCAAAAATCAATTTCAAACAAAGCATAAAATTTTTATACTAAAAGAAAAAATCTTTAACTGGAGGAGTTGAGTTTTCAAACATAAATTATTACTAATATTAATATTAGATATTGATAATAATACTGATACTGATAGTAAAATACTTAAATTTTAAATTGAAAAAAATTGATGTTCAACTAAACAAATGAATTTTTTACTGAACTATGAAATTTTCAATTGGAATAAGTTAAATTTTCAGTTTAAAAATTACTTAAAACAAAATTGAAAATAACTTTCAAGAAAATAATGATATTTTTACACAAAATGATGAAGAATCAAATGAAATTGTAAATTCTTAACTGAAGTAGTTGAATTTTAAACCCGAAAGACGAATTTTTACTGAATTGTTTGACAAAAAATTAATTTTCAATCAAAAAATACAATTTTTCAACAAAATGGTTGAAATTTGAACTAGAAAAATAAAAATTTTCAAACCAAAATGGAATATTGCCATTTTTGGCTTAAAAAAATTTGAACTCAAAAAATAATCATTTCCAACCAAAAAACAAATACATTTTTAAATGAAACTATGAAATTTCTAATTGGAATCAGTTCAATTTTCTGTCAAAAAAATTACTAGTATCATAGAAAAAATAACTTTCAGCAAAAAAAAAAAAAAAAAAAAACTTCCAAACGATTTATTACATTTTTACACTAAATGATGAAGAATTAAATGAAATTGTAAATATTCAACTGAAGTAGTGGGATTTTAAACCAAAAAGACGAATTTTTGACTGGAATTATTCATCATTAACTACAATAGTTCAATTTTTGACAAAAAATTAATTTTCAACCAACAAATATAATTTTTCAACAAACTGCTTGAAATTTGAACTATGAAAATAAAAATTTTCAAACAAAAATGGAATACTGACTTTTTTGGTTCGAAAAATTAATTCCAAACCAAACATAAGAGTTTTTCAACTTGATGAATGTTGGACTAAATTGAAAAATGTTTGACTGCATAACTTGAATGGTTAAACGTTAAGAAGAATTTTTGAAAACGAATATTACCTTCTGAAGGAAAAGATAATTTTCTGCCAAAAAAATCGATTCTTCAACGAAATATGTGAAGTTTCCACGAAATAATTAAGTTTACAATTCAAGAAGACAAATTTCCACCGAACAAAATAAAATCTTGAACACGTAGTTTTTCAAGATAAGGATTTTTAACTAAAAAAGGATAAATTTGCAGTAAACCATGTAAACAAGATTTCTATTATAATTCAGAAATATTTCTCCTTCGGAATACTACTTCTACTGTGAAGAGTGCTTCAAGTTCTTTCTTCATTGTGACGAATTTTGAATTGGAGGAACAATTTTTATAAAATCCTCCCCTTCATAATCCGAATTATAATTATTTTTAAAAGTTCTCGTTTCATGTAAAAAATTCCTTGTTTCAAGTGAAATTATACTCTTGCACTGAGAATCCCTGCCATGAAAAAAAACTATGATATTATTTTCTGAAATTCCCTGTCCCAAGTCAGATAAATGAGCTATCATCAATTTGATTATCAAATTCGAGTCAGCTAAAAAAATATCACAGAGTATAACAAATTTTCAAAACGTTTTTCTTATAATGGAAAACAAAACAAAAAATTTCATCTCATGACGTATAGCTATTAGATATATTAAAATATTTTTAGAATCAGATTAAAGGAACGTTACATTCTTTGAATCAAATGATAAAATACATTTTCAATTCATAAAAAGAAAGCGGTCATTTCTTGTATTTTTTCGGTAGAATTTCCAATAGTCAAGGTCAAGTAAAGTAAATTCCCGGTTTTTTACCGATCAATAAAATTCCCGGTCAAGTCGCCAACCTGTATAACCAAGATTGATTTCTCCCTCTTATCAGTCTACGTGTGCCATTATTTTCCTACTGCAATGATTAAAAATCTTCAAACATTCTATAATCCGTACTTCATCAGCTTTGGCAAAAGAGTAATTAACGGCTGAGTGGACTATACTTAATCACTTCTAACGAGTTGTCCATTCACACCAATCAGCACTCATGAACGCTTCTCTTTCATGGGAGTATCCGACATAACCTCGCACCTTGTCCGCGTATCGATGATCCCGCGAAACAGATTTTCCAAGCGTGAACACAAAGGGCTGCCTGTTCTGACGAGAGAATAATACACACGCACGTGCGTGCGTGGAGTGAAATGTTTCAAACGGTTCGTGAACTATGTGCTGTACCTGATCCACGCTTCAGCGCAAAAAAAAGAAAATATGAAACTAAACATTCGTCAAAGTGACGAAACAGTAAAAGTACAGCGTCAAAGGAATTCTTCGAGAGACTGTAATTCGATGATATCAACGTGGATCCGCTAAAACAGGCAAATGTCCTTCTGTAATGGTGTTGAAATTAATTAAAGAAAGATCATGTTTCACGGAAGAATAGAACGGGTAATTACAGGCACTCCAGTCCCAGAAAAAACGCCGTGTTTCAAAAAACACTTCATATTTCTCAATTCAAATATTCTGAACGAAATTAATAAAATTAGGAATTCCAGAAGAATGGAACTCATTTGGTTTTTACCTACTTTTTCAGAAGTAAAGATAAGGATTAAATTAAGTTTTTCTAGTTCATGTTATTTATAAAAAATTGAAGATCATTTTTTAACGTTTTAAAGGTTTTTATAGTTTAAAAATATGAAGTCAATAATTTAGACTTACAACTAGGTGAGGTCAACTTCGTTCTTCCTCTCAAATACTCTAAAATTGTTTTAAAAAATATTTAAAATTTTTCCCCTCGATATCCTACTTTGAAACCTATCACAAAAACGTTTTGAATTTCTCCTGTAAAATTTCATTTTCGCGCTTCACCTATTTTAGTTGTCATTCTCAATGCCTCAATGTTTATTCCAAAGTCATTAGTAAAAACGATTCGAATTGAATTTTTTTAAAACGAGTTTATTCAAAGTTATAACGTTCAGAAATAAATCATTTTACTTCCGAGGCAATCCAAATTCGACAGATTGAGAGAAAGAATTCGAACTTGTTTAATCATACAAATTTCCAGTCTAGAATCAACCAATTTAGAACACTTTCAATTTTATTAATAAACTAGAAAGACTTCAAATTGGAAGTCGTACAAATTTAGGCAATGAAGATTTTATTCCAGACAGTTATTAAGGTATTAATGAGAAGTTTTAAAACGTGAAGAATTTCCAATTTTAATTTGAATCAAAAAATGTATAATTTTTCAATCTCGAAATTGGTATAATTGGAAAATTTTTAGTTCTGAATTGTTCAATCTCACACGCAATATACAGTCTATAACTCTCCAACTCATAATTATTCCACTATGCAAATATTTAATGAGGAAATTGTAAAGACAAGATAATGATTACCAAGGGTGAATTCTATGTCGAGCAAACAGCGAGCTCTTCTAACCTAAAAATTTAATATGTTATTTTTCAAGTGAAAGTCATTAAATGAGTCCTAATGAAGCACCTGGATCATGAAAATTGAGCGCATATGTCAAGATAGTAATAATAGATAGAATTTAATCATCGACCTCGAACAATAGGTTCCCCCTCGTAATTGGTGCCTTTGCCCTATAATAAGGTTCAAGTTCACACTTGGTCCGTTCTGAACGCCTTAAAATAAAAATTATCCAATTTGTAGGAATTGAATCTAAAATTATCAAATTTTCATTGTTTGGGAATAATAATAATAATAATAATAATAATAATAAAAGAATTAATAGACTTTAACTTCTAATTCATCAACTTTGAACGCTTTGAACTAAAAATGAAAAAACTAAAAATGATTCGAACTTACTCAACACTTCAAATTCACAGTTCGTCTAGAAGAGTCAGAATAAGATTTGTTGAATATGAGCGGTATAGATTTTGAATGACGCTTTCCATCAATTTTTAACCAAAAATGGATAAAGTTCAATTTATCAGGGTGGCGATTCGGCGGACGATTTCAAATTCCCGGTCATTTCCCGGTTCTTCACGGTGCAGTTTTTCAATTTTCCCGTTCAACTAGAAGTAGCATATTAATATTTGTCGTAAAACGCAAACATTTATTTTTATTTATGACGTTCATTCTAAACATCCTTTAACACAACAAATAAAACATTGCAAAATAATTCAATTTTGACAAAAATACTCAAAATTTGAACACCAAAAAAAAATATTTTCTAAACGAAAATTGGAGCAGTTGAACTTACAATTAAGAAAAACCAATTTAAGATAACAATAGAAAACGTTTTTTTCAGCAAAATAGTCAATTTTTCAACCAATGTGATGAATTTTCAACTAACATTATGAACCTCCAACCAGAAAAGTTAAATTTCAAACCAAGAAGATGAATTTTCAACTAAAAAGATAAATAATTAAATGGAGCACTTCAATTTTCAACGATGAATGTGAATGTTTAAACATGAAGATCAATTTTAAAATGGAAAGAATAATTTTCCAAGAAAAAATACAATGTTTCCACAAAATAGTCGAATTTCAAACTCAAAAAATATTTACTTTCAACCAAAAAAAGAACAGTAACATTCCTAATTTAAAAAACTAATTTCAAACCAAAAATAAGAGTTTTGTACTAAAACAAAGAATCTTCAACTGATGAAGTTGAGTTTTCAAACAGATAAATTAACTTTTACTGAAAAAGATAAATTGTCAACAAAAATTTGAATACTCATATTTGAAATCGAAAAAATTGGATGTTTAACTAAACAAATGGACTTTCAATTGAAACTATAGAACTTGCATTTGGAATGAATTAAATTTTCAGTTTGAAAAAATAAATCATAACAAAAAAAAACAATTTCAACAAGAAAACTAACTTTCAAATAAATTATCACATTTTTCAAATAAATGATGAAAAATCAAATAAAATTATTAATTTTTAACTGAAGTAGTTGAATTTTAAAACAGAAAGACGAATTTCCAAATAAAATGATTTACCTCCAACGATTCGTTCAATTTCTGACAAACAGTTCATTTTCAATCAGAAATACAATTTTTCAAACAAAAATGGAACAGTTACATTTTTGTCTTGAAAAATTAAATTAAAATTAAATTAATAACTCAGATTGTTGAAGATTATCAACTTTCAAAGAAAAAGATAAATTTCTACCAAAAAATCGATGTCTCATCAAAATATGTGAAGTTTCAACGAAATAATTGAATCTTCAATTCATGAAGACAAATTTTCACCGAATTGTCGAATTTCGAACTAGAAAAAATCAATTTTCCACCAAAAATGAAACAGTTAAATTTTCAGTTGAATTAAATGATTTTCAACCGCACTGATGAATTTTCAGGTATAATGATGAATCTTCAACGGAAATAGATGTATTTTAAGTTAGAAGAAGAATTTTTAACGATAAATATTAATTTTCTACAAAAAGGAAAATTCCTCATGAAATACCTTTCAAATTCTAAAATCAATGTTGAACTAAATACTTGAGTCTTTACCAAAAAAAGATGAATTGATTTTCAACGAAGTGAGTACAATTCAAAACAGAGGTGAATTTTGAATCGAGATAGTGCAACTTCACCAAAAAGAATGTGATTTTCAACAAAAAAGTCCTTTATACTTCCTTTATTTAAAATTAAGAAGAGGGGACTTTGAAATTGTTACGAATCTTGAATTGGAAGAACGATTTTTCGAAATTCCTCTTTTCTAAATCCGAATTATAATTAGTTTAACAAGAGTTCCCGTTTCATCTAAAAAATTCCCTGTTCCAAGTGAAATTATACTTTTTCAGTGAAACTTCCTGCCCTAAAATAAAAACTATAATTATTTTCTACAATTCCCTGTCCCAAGTCAGATAAATAAGGAAAAGCAAATGAAACGCAATAAATACTTTTTATTTTCAATTTAGATAATAATTATTTCTGTATGTTTGGGCTATCATCAATTCGATTATCAAATTTGAGCCAGCTAAAAAAATCGCATAGAGCAACAAATTTGCAAAACGTTCTTCTTATAATGGACAAAATAAGAATTCTTCCTCTCATGACGTACAGATATACTTAAATATTTTGAGAATCAGATTGAAGTAAACTTACATTTTTTGAATCAAATGATAAGATATCTTTCTGATTCATAAAAAGAAAGCGGCCATTTCTCGTATTTTCGGTATAATTTTTGGTAGCCTATGTCGAGTCAGGTAAATCCCCGGTTTTTAAATTAAATTCCCGGTCATTTCCCGGTTTTTCCCGGTCAATAAAATTCCCGGTTCCCCGGTCAAAACGCCAGCGTGATGTATGACTCACATGCTCTTCAATTAGTCAATTAATCTAGAATGGATATAATTTTTATATCTCCCAAAAGTGAAAAAGTGGATCCCTGGCAGGCTTGATGTAAACATTAAAAATTTCACCATCATTTTCCAGGTTTTCCCTGGTTTCCCTGAAAAAACACCTCAACTAGAGAATTTTCTCTATTTTGTTTCACAATAATCTGACGACAAAAGCAAATTCTAGAATAAAATGTTTGCCCGATAACTGCACTTTTATGAGGATTGACATTTGTCCTTAAATCTGTGACTAGAGATAAACTCGGTCGGAAGGCAGAAGAAGAAAATAAAACGGACGAGCCATTTCTATGGTGCCAGCATAAGTCTCATCTGTCAATTCCCCACACGACATAGAAAGGTATTTTTGGGCACGTGGAAACCTTTTTACGACGACGGCATTGTCGACTGTCAATCTGTGACAATCAATGCCTGCTCGACACCTCAGGCCTTTCCGGACATCCCCGCGTGCCATGGCAGCAACAGCGCGCAATAAAAAAGAAGGGTGCAGAAGCTAAAGAGGCAAAGTATGAACGAACGACACTGATAGACAGTCGTTAAATTTGTGATACCCAATTGACAGTGATGAGCAATCCTCCTCTGATATTTATCATTTATAACGAGAATTTGCCAAATTTAACGATACGAAAGGGAGATAAAATTGAACGATATATTTACGGGGTTTGTCGTTAAAAATAATTTAATAAGTGAAAATCAATAGCTATGGTTCGGAAAGAAGATGACTGAAAGAAAATTAATTATCAGACTAGAGTATTTATGATCCAGTTATAACTCAGATACGCTTTTGAACTCATTAATAAAGTTTTAATTCGAATCCATCGTAATTGGGAAAAATGAAGTCTAGACCGTATCTAGATGAACAATTATCGTTAACAAAATTAAAATGAAGTCGATGCATCTTTAGCTTGGCAATCAGCCACAATAAAATTTTGGAGATAAAATCTGCGATCTGCAATAAAGCTGGAATACTGATTCAACAAGTTGAAAAATGTAAGCATTAGGGAAGTACTATTATGGGATCAGTATGAGGTAATGTAATGTTACATCAATAACTTTCAAGAGATCCTCTCCTCGAGCCAAATAGACTTTTGTGCAACCCCTTTTTTATCGGTATAACTATTACCATATATTTTTGAAAAATTGACACTAAGCTGTTTTTTTTCTGTGAATGTTTGTAAGCACATTTATTGTTCAATGAGAAACTATTTTTCCTTAATTGTCCAAAAAAATCGAGTCCTAAAAAGTTTTTGTGTTTCAACTTCTTTGTCATTACGAGAGGATATGAATGCTTCTGAATCTCAAAATATCTTACTTATCAATCAATTATATGGAACATAGACCATAGAATTGCTCTGAGCTTATACAGAAATAGGTACACTTAATATTAAATTATATTGAACGGATAAATTTGGTAGTTTAGTTCCAGATATAGTCTCAAATTAGAAGATGGAATAATTGGAAATCCGATAGCGGTTAATTTTTACGAGTCGATATTTTTAATTGATTGATATTGCTTAAAACGAGAGATATTCGAAAAAATTGTATTACAGTAGGTATTATTCTCAGTGTGGCGATTTTTTAGACGATTTCAAATTCTCGGTTTTTCCCGGTCGAATTTCACATGCCACGCTTGACAAACCAGTTCCCGTCCGATCACTGAAGTTAAGCAGCGTTGGGCGCGGTTATTATTTGGATGGGTGACCTTTCGGAAATACTGCGTGCTGTTGGCACGTTGGCATGAGACTGTGCCCTCTCGTATATTCAACATAAAAAATAACACATTCTCATTTATCATAAAACGAAAACATTTGTTTTAATTCATGACGTTCATTCTAAATATCCTTTAACACAATAGATCAGACATTGCAGAATAAATTAATTTTGAAGGAATTACCCAAATAAATATACTTTTTTACAAAAATTGGAACAGTTAAACTTACGATTAGAAAAAATGTACGATAACAAAAAAAAACGGATTTTCCACAAAATAGTTCATTTTTCAATCAAAATGATGAATATTCAAATAAATATTATATTTTATAAATAAAAGATTGATTTTCGAATAGAAAAATGAATTCTTTACCAAAAAATACAATGTTTCAATGCAATAATTGAATTCCGACCTGGAAAAATAATTATTTTCAACCGAAAATGGAACAGTAACATTTTGAATTTAAAGAATCAATTTCAAAATAAAATATAAGATTTTCCAAATGAAGCAGTTGAATTTTCAAACAGATGAATTAATTTTTATTACAAAAAATGAATATGAATGAATGTTTAGCTGAAGGAATTGGATTTTTGAACAGATAAATCAATTTTTCCCAATAAAAGATGAATTGTCAAACAAAATCTGAATACTCAAAATTTAAATTAAAAAAATGTATGCTGCACCAAACAAATGAACTATCTACTACTACAATGTTCACATTTTCAAACAAAATGATGAATCCTCAAATAAAATTGTGATTTTTTAACTGTAGTAATTGAATTGGAAACGGAAAAGACGAATTTTTTACTGAAATGCTGAACCTTTACCGAAAACAGTTGAATTTTCGACCAAAAATTGAATTTGAAACAAAAAATATAACTTTTCAATAAAATGGTGAATTTCAAACTATAAAAATAATAATTTTGAACTCAAAATGGAATAGTAACATTTATGGCTTCAAGAATTCATTTGAAACGGAACCGTAGACTTTTCAAACAGAAGAACTTTCAACTAAAACGAAAAATATTTTAACTGTATAACTTGAATTCTTGACCGCAAAGAAGAATTTTCAATTGTCCGATGAAGGAAGAGATAATTTTCTATTTAAAAATTCATTTCTCAACAAAGTATGTGAACTTTTTAGGTAAAAAATTGAATTTTCAATTAAAAAAGATAAATTTTCATCTAAAATGTTGAATTTTGAACAAGAAAAGATAAATTTTCCACTAAAAATGAAACAGTTAAATTTTCGGTTGAAGAAATTAGTTTTCAACGAAACTGATGAATTTTGAGGTGAAAAAAATGATTCTTTGCTGTGATAGATGTAATATTTCATACGGAAAAGATGAATTTCTAACCATGAAGATTAATTTCCTTGAAAGGAGGCGAATTTTCCACAAAGTACATAGATTCTCAAAGAAATATTATAATTTTTAAATGTATTCAAATAAATACTTGATCTCTTGAATCTCTTTTCAATCCATAAAAATCAAGCGGTCATCTCTCGTTTGTTTACAAGAAATTTTTAATTGTCCAGGTTAAGTCCAAAATTTCCGGTTTTTAATGGAATTCCCAGTTTTTTCAGGTCATTTTCCGGTCTTCCCGCTTTTCTGGTCAAGACGCCACTCTGATTCTGAATAACTCTCAGAATAACTATAGTAAATAGTTTTCGATGCTAAGTGGCTCATGCAAAAAGTGAAATCTTAACAGAGTTTTGAAATTGTATTTATAATTTATAAATATTTATACTGAGAATAATGGGAGTTAGTGTTTACTTTTCGAAAGAAGATCATTTTACACACAAATAAATATTCTCGTGTTCGTGGATTGAAATAAATAATAATAATAATAAAAATAAATCTTTATTAAGTTGCCAAGCAAGAAACAAAATGTGCATGAAATATATAAGGTGGATCCAAAAAACAACTCAAAGGGCGAGGTACAGCTTACAGCTTCTTTACAACCTAACCCTAAATGTTGCATAAAATTGGTACACGTTAGTGTTGCGACAGCATCAAACTACTTAATCACACAACATTGTCTTTCTTCCAACTTTATATTCATTCAACTATACGTCTCATTAAAAAAAACTGACTCCAATCATTTTTCCAATAGTCGAATAAAATGTTGGTTGAATCAATAAAGCAAGAATGAACACTATATGCCCTTCAGGTATCGATACACATTGGGAAGAATGCTCATGTGTGACTATCTATATTGCAGACCGAGTTCCTATAGCGATACAACTACTAAAAGTCTCTCCATCTCTAAAGTCTGAAAATATGTGTTTCTACCCCACCCCACCCCACCCCACGCCACGCCACGGTATTTGATAAAAAATTTGCTCACCTGAAGAATTGAATAAAATTCCTCATATCACATGAAGGTACAATTTCAACAATTTCAAAGGAAAGTCACAGCCGTCCCATTCTTCCTTTTGTATACGACATTCTGAAAGAAAGTCCAGCCGTTCCAGTTTCTTTGCCATTCTCTCGCCTCTTGCGACATTAGGAAAGATCGTTACTGAAGATGAGAGTGGTCCTACAAGATCAGAGCGCGAGCGGTACAGCTAGGTTTCAATGTGGAAATTCGTTTAAAGCAACCTGGTAAAGTTTTACGAGCCAGAGTCAAGAAGTAAAGTTGTGCAGGCCACGACATTCTCCTTATTACGTCAGAGGAGAAGAGACACATAGGTGGGACTAGAGAGATAGAGGACAGAGGACAGAGGAAGGAGCCTGGAGTCAGAGAGTGCCAACATTGTGCCAAGACGATACGATAATACAATGCAATTATCCTTCTGCGCGAGAAAACGCAGGGTAGCAACGATCTGGAGGCAGCAACACGGCCAAGCAAACGTTGCCCATTACCAACTTAATCCGGTGCCGGTGCTCTTCTCGCTGGCCACTTATATCGGTCTGCTGGCGAACGGAAAACTACAAGCAAAAAGATCAGCGAGGAAACATCCGGGCTAATATTATCTGTAAAACACGTACAGTGAGGAGACTACTCGAGTAAAATCTTAAGATTGTGCCAGGATCTCCTAATCTATATTTTAACTAATAACGAGAAAGGAATTGCAGTCGAGATGAGGCGAGGCGAGGCGAGTCTTTCACTAATTGGAGACACTCCTAGCTCCGAGGATCTGGTTAATCATAGGTTATAATTTTACCCTCGATTTTACCTCGTCTTGAGCATTTCATGTGTTAAGTGCAAATTACGGAAGAGAAGATCCTAAGTAGGGTCGATGATGATTCTTATCTATATTTTTTGCCGTCTGTTGAATATCCTTAGGATCAGAATTATCCGAAAAATGGGCTTCCAATTATATTTTAGAACTAAACTACGAGGCTGTGCGAATTATATCATTGGGTTGGCTTTTTTTTTTGTTGTATGGAAAAGATTTTGCACGAAATATGTGATGATGTTATGTTTGAAAGTGGGCCATGAGGTCTTTCAATTTTGAGGCATAAAAATTTGGAGGACCCTGAATTTAAACATTTCAAATGTTTAAAATCGATTATCAGGGTGTCTAGTGATCAAGCAATTTGAATTTCCCGGGGTTTTCCCGTTTTTTTTTCCTGGTTTTCCCCTGGTCAAATTTTTCTCTCCTGACCAACTTATAGATGACTTTTTGTATCTTCCAAAAGTCAACGTATACATAGAAACAGGAATTTTAACATTTTCTATCTTCATCAACCCAGTAGAATTCCGTCTTATATAGTTGTATAAGTAATGCGTTACACTCACTTTTGTCCGACCCATGACTGAAACTGAAGTGAAAAATCGTAAAAAAATTGTCAATTTGAAGTCAAAACTACTGAACCATTAAAAAAAGTATAAACATTCTTTCCTCACAGTTGTACATAAATTTGTAAAATAAATCCTTACAACAGGTTATCGCAATTAGACTAAATATTCAAAATAAACTGAAAAAATCTTAGTAAATCTGGGATAGGATGCCCAATAAAAATTTGAATCAGGATTTTTCACTAGATCGTTTCAGTTCTACGAATAAATTTTTTTCGTTCTCAATTTGAAAAAAATACAATGTATCTAAAAAGAAAAAAAATCTTATGAAAAAAAATAATAGTGTAAAAAAATAAAAACATTTTTCCAATTTACTATCGGAATGAGAATACGAAAATTTGTAATTTCATTACAATTAATGGTCTGAAATGGCCCTGAAACATTTTTTCCTCTGGATCATATCCCCAGGATTTCTTCTGCAATATAAAAAGAATGTTCTCCGTAAAAACAAAATGTAGTTATTTTCAAAGGTAGACAGAAAAAATCTTGTAATTCAAAACAGACAAAAAGACACATTTTTTATGACTTAAAATTCCTATAGTAGTTTCAAATATATTTTTAGCCATGATTCACCTGAAAAGGGTGACAGCTAGTTGATAAGGTCGATTTTGATGCAATTCTGCGTTTTTATCAGTTCCTATAAATTTTGCTGACCAGTTTCATTAAGTTGTATATAATTTGTTTAGAATAATAAAAGTGTATTTG
>WSXT02052946.1:0-12906 GCA_011762715.2 Neuroterus valhalla
CGGCAGTAATCCGCCATATTCGCATCGCTCAAGAGGCGGCGAAAGTCGAATTTTCGTTGCACGTGTTATGAAAAATAAATTATAAATAAATTATTCCAGTTATATAGAATTTGTGGATTGAGGAATAAGATTAATCCAGAACAATTTTCAGTGGGAATGGGAATAATCCTGAAGCCAACATTTTAATAAAAACATAGACTAATTCAATCCCTAATCCTGTATTCATTGAATTAAATTTAATCCTAATCCGCGATCCCTAATCTTGCCCATCACTGGTGCTAAGTAATCCCTTCAAAAATAATTTGAAATCCTAAAAATTCTTTGACATTTTCTGAAGTTCCTTCGAATTTCTAAAAATGCCCTAAACCGTTCATATCCGATGAGACCCTTCAAAATCACTGCCTTGAAATCTTTGAGATGATTCAAAATTCTTTATAAAACGTTTGAAAGCATTGAAGATCCATCAAATAGATCAAGTGAGAGCGGTTGAAATCCGTGGCAATGTTTTCAAATCTGTTGTCATCATTTTGAAACCTTGGAAGTAAACCTTTTGAACTTTTTAAAACAAGAATCGCCTAGAAACTAGACCAGTTGGTGAATCCCAGTCGGCTTCAGTAAATGAGTTATTTATTAGCTCTTGAATTTTTTGCAGCTTCTACGATCGACTAAGCAAGACAAAGAAGCGAGCTTTGGAACGAACACTAAATGAAGCAGTTCTCGAAGCAATTGATGATGACACTTTCCGCAATGTTCAAAGAGCCAGTTATGGACAGCATGGACCAGAAGATGTAAGTTCTAATCAACCTCGGAATTCAAGCTGCAGAAATTAACTGTACCCCATCATTTCTTGATAGATATCTCCAAGAATCGGATTGCGAAACGCCTTGGGAGAAGTAGATCCAAAAGCGAAAGCAGCTGATCAGGAAGTAGGACTTCCTCGTCCGACGGAAGGTTCTCAAAATCCGATGCAAGCTAGCACAACGGAAGACTTGGCTGCCCTCGATAGACTGATAACATACTTACTAGGTCAACCATCGACAAATAATAACCCGGGAACCGCTAGTCTAGACAACTGGCGTCGATCATTTCGTGCAAGTGTGAGAGGTTATCGACCTTTGAGACCAAATGATGGTCTCAGCGGCGAATCTTCTAATTCAGGAGCTGCAGGTTTTGGGATCGGGATCACACCTTTGTAGAATAATAAATTTTATTAAAATGTCTAACTTTAAAATGGAAATAAGTACAAGAAGACAGGGCATTCCTCATTCTGGCGTACACAATCCAGGAATGCAAATATGATCTACCTATAATCAATTTAAGTTCAGTCACAATTGCACACCAGTTCAAAATACGTTAATCGTCGATGAGGGAAGGTTCAGTTCCGAAATATCTGTCACCGAAATTACCAATTCCTGGGAGGACGTAGAACTTCTCATTGATCTCGGGATCAACAGCTGAGGTGACTATCTTGACTTGTGGAAAGGCGTAGGCAATTGAGTGGACACCAGATTCTGCCATGAGGAGAGATACGAGTAGGATGTTGTCTTCTCCAACGTCATGGTCGAGAAGAACTCTGATAGCCATCATAGCCGCGGCACCAGTTGCCACCGTTGCATCCATCAGAATCACTTTGTAGTCCTTTATGTCTTTCGGCAATCGAAGATAGTATAACTGAATGAAAAAGAAATGTATTGGACACATTGAAAACAGAATTTGACTAAGAGGAACAAATCAAGTGACTAATCAGGGTGGCGATTCGGCAGACTTTTTCGAATTCCCGGTCATTTCCCAGTCAAGTTTTTTAGTTTTCCCGGTCAATTAGAAGTAACATATTCATATTATTGTCGCAAGATGCAAAAATTTTTTTTATTCATGACGTTCATTCTAAACATTCTCTAACACAACAGATCAAACATTCCAAAATAAACCAATTTTGACAAGATGACTCAAATTTTCAACAAAGGAATATCATTATTTTTCTACAAAATTCGAACAGTAAAACTTACAATAAAAAAAAAATCAATTATGAATAACAAAAAAACGGATTTCCAGCAAAATAGTTCATTTTCCTAACAATTTGCTGAATTTTCAATCAACATTCTGAATCTTCAACCAGAACAGTTGAATTTCAAGCCAAGAAGATAAATTTTCAACTAAAAAGATAAATATTTAACTGGAGCACTTCAGTTCCCAACCATAAAGGTGAATATTCAAACAAGAAGATTCATTTCCAAATAGAAAGAATCATATTCTAAGAAAAAATATAATGTTTTGACAAAATAGTCGAATTTCAAAGTCAAAAAATGATTATTTTCAACCAAAAATGGAACAATAACATTTTGAGTTAAAAAAAAAAACAATTCCCAACCAAGCATAAGTGTTTCCTGCTGAAACAAAGAATCTTCAACTGAAGGAGTTAACCGAAGGAGTTGAGTGTTTAAACAGATAAACTAACTTTTACTGAAAAAGATGAACTGTCAACGAAAATTCGAATACTCAAATTCGAAATTGAAAAAATAGATGTTTAACTAAACAAATAGATTTTCAACTAAAACTATGGAATTTCCAATTGGAATAAGTTAAATTTTCAATTAAAAAATTACTTATAACAAAAAAACTGAATTCCAACAAAAAACACTAACTTTCGAACAAATGATTACATTTTTACAATAAATGATGTAGAATCAAATGAAATTGTAAATGTTTGACTGAAGTATTTGAATTTTGAAACAGAATAACAAATTTTTAACTGAAATTAAAAACCTTCCACTAGAATGGTTCAATTTTTGCCAAAAAATTATTTTTCTACCCAAAAATACAATTTTTTAACAAATTGGTTGAAATTTGAACTACGAAAATAGAAATTTTCAAACCAAAATGTAATAGTGACATTTTTGGCTCGAAAAATTAATTATAAACTAAACATTAGTGTTTTCAACTAGATGGATGTTTGACTAAAATGAAAAATGTTGAACTGTATAACTTGAGTTGTTAACCGTAAAGAAGAATTTTGAAGTTTCAACGAAATAATTGAATTTTCAATCCAAAAAGGAAAATTTTCAGTGAATTGTCGAATTTCTAACTAGGGAAGATCAATATTCTACTCAAAATGAAACAGTCAAATTTTCAGTTGATGAAATTGATTTTTAACCAAACTGATGCATTTTCAGGTATACTGATGAATCTTCAACGGGAATAGATGTATTTTAAGGGAAAAGATTAATTTTACACCCTAAAGATTAATTTTCTACGAAAAAGGCAAATTTTCCACAAAGTGCATAAATTCTCAAAGAAACAATTTAATTTTAAAATTCAAAAATGAAGGTTCAACTAAATACTTGAATTTTTACCAAAAAAAGATAAATTGATTTTTAACAAAGTGGTAACAATATCTCAACCAAAGGTGAATTTCGCATCGAAATAATGCAACTTAAACATAAAAATTTAACTCCTAACAAGTAGTTGTTTTTTTAACTGAAGAAGGATGCTTGAAGAACTTTCTTCATTTAAATTTTTTTCAAAATTGATCCCTCCTAAATCCGAATTATAGTTAGTTTAAAAAGTTCCCGTTCTATGTAAAAAATTCTTTGTGCCAAGTGAACATATACTTCTTCACTGAAACTCTCTGCCTTAAAATAAAAACTATAATTATTTTCTGACATTCTCTGTCCCAAGTCAGATAAATGAGGAAAAGCAAATAAAACGTGATAAATACATTTTTTTGAAAAATTTCGATAATAATTCTTTCTGTATGTTTGGGCTATCATCCATTCGATTATCAAATTTAAGTCAGCTAAAAAAAGCTGACGGAGCAACGAATTTCCAAAACGTTTTTCCTATAATGGAAAAATAATTTCTTCCTGTCATGAAGCATACATATGGAAAAAGATTTTAAGAATCAGATGAAAGGAACGTTACATTCTTTGAATCATAGGATAAGATCCTTTTTCTATTCATAAAAATAAAGCGGTCATTTCTCGTATTTTTTCGGTAGAATTTTCAATAGTCCGGGTTGAGTCAAGTAAATTCCCGGGTTTTTAAATGAAATTCCGGTCATTCCCCGATTTTTTCCCGGTTTCCCGGTCAAGTCGCCACCCTGCTAATATTGGTTATCTTAGTGGCATTATTCCTTATGTCAGGGAGTTCGATTAGCTACTACTCAACATAAACTGTATTTAAAAGTTTATAGAGATCTGAAAAGCTTAAAATTTCATTGAACTTTTTCTTACTTCTGGTTCCCCTGTCAGTAGATTGGTCTGTATGAGTATTTTTCCAATTCGTATATCCTTGCAAACATCCCTCACTGCTTGCTCCATCGTCTCTCCAGCCCGCAAAATAGAAACACCACATATTTTATCAGTTGCAGCTCGCTTGCCTAGATAAGGCACACCTTGTGGTGTTTCTACTGTAATTTCCTGTGAAGCAGAACAAACTTCACTAATTAATTCAAACTTCATTACTTTTAGAAACTACTTACTTCCTTCAGAAATAAAAACTAAAATGATCTGAGTTTTCTAGAATAATCACACTTTCCTATTCCTTTATTGGCAAAGAAAACATCCGCCGCGGGCAGAGGCGCTGCTGTATCAAAATAAACATGGCTGCCTATGGGATTCGGCATGCATATGATTAGCATTAGTCTTAACACGTTTATTCTAGTAAAGTATAATTTAAATGTGATAAAAATGTTGCTACTCTCTCTAAAAACATTGTGTGAGTATGCTGTTGCAACGCCGTCTTCCAGAAACATGATCGAAGTTGAAAGAGCGATAATTCGTGATAATAATAACAACAGTAAGATCAACAAACACATGTCTGTCACTGCCATGGACTGCACATGAAAAGCTGACACAAGCCATAGATTTTATTTAATGATCATGATAATAATTCTATTTAATAATCACGTAATAACTATATATAAACAAACCAGGAAATACATAATCATCAACGCTGAAATGCAGAGTGCAAACTAGTATTTGTTGATCAGAATCTTGAGTCGTTTTAAACATTCAGAGCGTTTATCAACAACAATGCTTTCTCCAACAAGATTTTTCACTGTAACAGTACCACTGACAAATTTTGGTACTTTATGGAAACTCAAATTAGTGTTGATATTTTTTTTAGAGTCACAATTGACAACACAGCACACATTGCCTTTGCGAGTATCGTTTCCCTTCCTACGGTTCCAGGAGAATTATTTTTAAGATTCTATATTAACTTAATAAACTTCTTATACATTAATTATTATTATATATTCTTAATATATTAATTATTATCGCGTTATTTGAGTGCAACACGCATGTAAACAATGCTACTTGTATCCCATAGGTAGCCATGTTGGTTAGTTCGCTAAATGGCCATCAGGTCTCGCATTGCAACTTTAAATTCCCATAAGAGGCCTCGGATTATTTGGAGAATTTGAAATAAGGTTATTTGTACGTGGCATAAACTTCGAAAATATTACATGGAGGGGTTAACTATTTCCGAGTTCTAGTATGCATTCCTTAGAATTTCATTTTATTTATTCCCTTAAGTTCTTGAGGAATCCGTCGGGAACCCTCAAACCCTTTCAAATATCATTGATATTCTGTGAACATTTTTGAAATCTTTCGGAATTTTCAAAAATCCTGCAACACTCTCTGAAACCCTTCAAAAAATGTTAGTCCCGTTGAATTCCTTGAAATCTTAAAAAATATCCTGAAAATTTTTTTGATTCTTGATATCTTGAAATTCGTATCTAATATCTTCCGAAATTCCAGAAAAAAGATGAAATCTTCGGAATCCTATGGATCCCTCAAATATTTTTGGGTTTCTTGCAATATTTTATATCTTCTGAAATCACATGGAACCACTTAAAACTCTTTGGAGATTTTTAAATCTCTTGAAAATTTTTATAACCTACGAAATTCTTTGAAATCTCATGATCTTCTTTAAAATCTTTGCAAATATGTACACTTATATTTATTCAAATCCTTTGGAGCAATGAAAATTCCTCGAATTTAGTGAAATCCAGAACATATTGACCCCATAGAATCTCATGTTATCCTTTGCAATCCCGCAAAATTCCATTTCATTGAATGCCTTGAATTCTCTGAAAATCCTTTAAACTTCTTCGAAATTCCCTGGAATCCCTCAAAATACTTCATATCTCCTAAAATCCCTTCACTGTCTTGACTCTTCGAATACCGTTGATTCTTGTGAAATATCCTAAAATCTTTCAAATCCTTCGATATCTTGCATCTGTAAGATCTTCAGAGATCCCATATATCGCGTAGATATATCCCTTGAAATAATTTTCAATCCTGTAGATAATCTTGAAATTCGTGAATTTCTTCGAATCCGAAAATTTTTAAATCTTTGAAATCCCTTGAAATGTTTCGACACTTCCGAAATCACAAACTTCAAAAAATATATATTTTACGATTGATTCGGACGAACGATTTTTTAAATAACGAGATAAAAATATGAATCAGCCCGCATTCAAACCAGGAATACCACCATATATGAGTAGAGCGTTAACCAATTATGCCACAGAAATTTCAGCAGATCTTTTAGTCATATTTTTTTGTCGTTATTTATCGACTGAATTCTCGGTGGCGTAATTGGTAAACGCTCTACTCATGTATAGTAAGCGTTCCTATTTCAAATCCGGACTGAGGCAGATTTTTTCTCGTCCTTTATCTGCTTGGGTTTCGGTGGCATAGTTGGTTAACGCTCTACTTATGTACAGTAGCGTTCCTGATTCAAATACGGGCTGCGGTAGATTTTTTCTCATTCTTCAAAAAACCATTTGTCCGAATTGACGGTGAAATTCCTTTTTTTTTTTAAATTAGTGATTAAAACCTCTCGAATATAAATCGACTGTCTCGAAGAAAATTACCATAACAAAAATTCATATGGAGTGAATGAACTACATAATGCTGCGCTTGAGTGTTGTATCTCAACTTACAAATCCATAGAGATACTACGCTTTACCGAAGTAGAATATTGTCAACACAATATGTTGTCGGAAATCTTCGCTGAGACAGTTTTCATCGGTAGTCGAAATATGGAAATAATATCTTCCATAAATTCTTGAAAATCTTTTTAAATTTCGATTTTTGAGAAAGCGGATATTTTATTTTAGCCCATCAGCAAAGAAATTTGAAAATATGTTTGAATACGAAGTTTCAAAATTGCTGAATTAGCAATAAATTTGAGAAAACAGTCAGGGTGGCGATTCGGCGGACGATTCCAAATCCCCGGTTTTCACGGTCAATTTTTTCAATTTTCCCGGTCAACTTGGAGTAATATATTTATATTTGTTACAAAACGCAAACATTTATTTTATTCATGACATCCATTCTAAACATCCTTCAACATAACACATCAAAAATTGCAAAATGAATCAATTTTGGAAAGGATATTCAAATTTTAATAATTGAAAACATCAATTTACGATAACAAAGAAGAACGGATTTCCAACCAAATAGTTCATTTTTCAACCGAGAAAACGACTTTTCAAATAAAAGATAAAAATTTATCTGGAGCATTCCAATTTTCAACCATGAAGGGTAATATTCAAACATGAAGATTCATTTCCAAGTAGAAAGAATAATTTTCCAAGAAAAAATACAACGTTTCAACAAAATAGTCGAATTTCGAACTCAAAAAAATAACTGTTTCCAACCACAAATGGAACACTAAAATTTTTAGTTTAAAAACTCAATTTCAAACCAAAAATAAGAGTTTTAGGCTAGAACTAAGAATCTTCAACTGAAGGAGTTGAGTTTTCAAAAAGATAAATTAACTTTTACTGTAAAAGAGAAATCGTCAACGAATATTTGAGTACTCAAATTTTGAATTGAAAAAATGAATATTAAACTGAACAATTGAATTTTCAACTGAAACTATGGAATTTTCAATTGAAATAAGTAAAATTTTTAGTTAAAAAATACTTATAAGAAAAAAAACAACTTTCAACAAACAAACAAAATTAACTTTCAAACAAATTATTACATTTTTATACAAAATGATAAAGAATCAAATGAAATTTTAAATATTTAACTGAAGGAGTAGAATTTTAAACCAGAAAGACGGATTTTCAACTGAAATGATGAATCTTCAACTAAAATAGTTCAATTTTTGAAAAATAAAAAATAAAAATAGAAATTTTCAAACAAAAATGGAATAGTGCCATTTTCGGCTTGAAAAATTGATTTTAAACCAAACATAAGAGTTTTCAACTAGATGAATGTTTGGTTAAAATGAAAAATGTTTGACTGTATGACTTGAATTGTTAACCGTAAAGGAGAATTTTTTAAGAAGAATATTAAGTTCCGAAGAAGAAGATAATTTTCTACTAGAAAATCAACCTTTCAACAAAATATTTGAAGTTTCAATGAAATAATCGAATTTCCAATTGAAAAAGACGAATTTTCACCAAATTGTCGAACACAATTGATTTTCTACAAAAAAAGGCAAATTTTCCACTAAGTAAATAAATTCTCAAAGAAATAGTTTTTTTTTCAAATTCAAAAATCAATGTTCAACTTTATACTTGAATTTTCACTGAAAAAAGATGAACTGATTTTTAACAAAGTAGTTACAATTTCAACCAGAGGTGGGTTTTGATTCGAAATAATGCAACTTTAACAAAAAAATTTACCTCTCAGCAAACAAATTTAATTTTTAAACAAGCAGTTGATTTTTCAACTCAAAAAGGATGAATTTTCAATGAACAATGTATACAAGTTTTCTATCATAATTCAGAAATATTTGTTCTTAGGAATACTACTTCTACTCCAAAGATTTCTTGAAGTACTGTTTTCTTTTAAAATTAAGAAGAGGGAGAGAGGAGGAACGATTCTTTCAAATTCCTCTCTTCTAAATCAAAATTATAAATATTTTAAAAAGTTCCCGTTCCATTCACAAGAATTTCCTGTTCCAACTGAAATAATATTTCTTTACTGAAACTTCCTATCCTGAAACAAAAACTATAATTATTTTCTGAAATTCCTTATCCCAAGTTAGATGAATGAGGGAAAGCAAATGACGCGCGATAAATACATTTTTTTAAAGAATTTAGACAATAATTCTTTCTGTATGTTTGGACTACCATCAATTCGATTATCAAATTTGAGCCAGTTAAAAAAATCTCCCAGAGCAGCAAATTTGCAAAACGTTTTATCATAATGAAAAAAAAAATGTTTTCCTCTCATGAAGTATTGATGTATTTAAATCTTTTGATAATCACATCAAAGGAACGCAATCATTTCTTGTATTTTTTTGGGTAGAATTTTCAACAGTTTAGGTTGAGTCAAGTATATTCCCGGTCTTTGAATTAAATTCCCGCTAATTTTCCGGTTTTTTGCCGGTCAATAAAATTCCCGGTTATTTCCCGGTCAAGTCGCCAGCCTGACAGTAGCATTAGTGTCTATTTCTCAAATTAATAGCAAAATATTTGCATCGTTAAAAAGGAAAAGTATCAATAGTGTCGTCTGATTCCGAAGCCTGACTTTCGGAAAAACAGTTGCATTTTACAGAAGCGCCTCCATCGAAGAATATTGAACCAGTAAAATCTTTTCTCTCATCAAAAGACTAGTCTTCCAGAAAAATACAATCGTTCTGAATCCACTCCCGCACTGACCTATTTCATCAGTCACAAAAAATAAGTTTTCTTAAGGAGGATAATAGATTACCTGGAAAGGTAAAAGCGACAAAGCATATTCAATGACTAGTCGTATAAGTCTCTTGGAGTAAAAAATAAACTCATCGCGATGCGTAAATTTGTTTCTTATAAACGTATGAAGACCTCTACTTTGTGGCGTATCAGGCAGCATGAAAAGGGACGATGGCATTGGTTGTCCAGCGCAGGAGTGAGCCAGCTTCTCTCTAAGTTTGAATCCTCTCTAGAACCACAATTCCGAAATTTCTATAATGCAATTTAAAAAAAAAGGGTAAAATCTACTTGACCGTCGGAAATTATGAGATCGATTGACGCAAGCACTATAAAAAATCACTGCTGGCTCTAAACCACGATAACTTAGCAAAAAAAATTATAGAGCATTTAAATAAAAAAAAGGTGGATAGCCTATTAAACTCCACGTCTAGTGACGTCAAACAGATTTTTTCCATCCACTGAAGAGAATACAGCACGTGATAAGTTTTCAAACAAAAATTCTAGATATTCTAAAAATTTTCAACACGACTTCAACTTCTAGCATGACCTAGGAAAATTGTTGGAAAAATCTAAAAATTATACGACATAGAGCCTAAAATTTTGATTTTAATTTGAGCCAAAGAAACTTAAAAAATCTCCATCAATTCCCGAGATAAGATTAAAAATTTCCAATCGTATCTGAGTTGAATTTTAGTCAACGATCACGGTTTTCAGCCGGTCTGCTGCTCGCCTCCTTCGTTGAGCCAGGACCGAATAGGCCACGTACAGAGGTGGTGCTTGATTGGGGCTCTCTCATACTTTTGACTCTGCTTATCAATAATTTTTATTTTAAATGAGTGTTAATTTTGAGAATTACACATTGTTTTTCAAGAATTATTTACAATTATTTCAATTCACAATTATCCCCATATGAGAGAATAAAAAAATGATTAGCAGTTTTATTATTTCTTAAAATTTTCATCAACTAGGATATCAATAAAAATGTAGATATATTGTTACGAGAGTAAACTGTTTTTCAAACGAATTCAGCACCTCATTTCTAAATAAGGTATTTATATGAAAAACTCTGAAAAATATTAAAAGTGAATGATAATGAAATTATTATTATAGATTATTATAATTTGAATATATCTACATTTTTATTAATAATTCTGTATTGAAATAATTATAAATAATTTTTAAAAAATCTGTTTGAGCGCACCAAGGGTGCGCGTCATTCGGATCTCACGCTTCGCGCTCGGCTTCATACGTGCTTGATTTAGTTTACAGTGTAATGCATACATAGAGTTGCAAATATTGCAAAACTGCTGAAAACCTCTACTTCTATGAATTTTCGATTTTTTGAGAAAATTCAAAAAGTTGTATTCCCGATTTTGTAGGGCTCCAAAAAAGAAACATTTTTCTCTCTGACTTTGGCTAAAAATTCTCATTTTCGTTTATATTTTTGAATTTTGAAAATTCCACAACTCTGAACTCCTTCAAAACGGGTGCCAAAGCACGATCGAATATGATCATTCTTTCGAAAGTTATTAGGTTCACAGTTTATTACATTCTCCTCATAATGAGAAGGTATTGGTTTTATGTGAAAACTGACTTTCGCGGAATTTATGAAATCTCCACGTTCTGAGACCTCCTGATTCCGGAAAAGTATTTTTCACGTTGGTGTCTGTCTGTCTGTTGTCGTCGTTGTTGTCGTTGTCGTTGTCGCCGTCGTCGTCGTCGTCGTCGTCGTTGGTGTCTGTATACTCCATAACTTTTGAATTGTAAGTACGGCTTCTTGTAGTCGGTAAAAAGTGAAACAATTTATACTTATGATTTTTTTTAACAAAAACAAAATTTTCAGAGTTGTGGCATTTTCAAAATTCGAAAATATAAACGAAAATGAGAATTTTTAGCCGAAGCACGCAAGATATAGAAAAAAGTTTAGAGAAAAAAAATGTTTCCTCTTGGGAGCCCTCAAGGATGATCTTTACAACTTTTCGAGTTTATCGAAAATAAAGAAAATTCGAATTTTGGTCGCACAAAAAATAATGAAAAATAGAAAGATTTATTGAGGACTTCCGGTTGGCTAGGAAATCGATACAGACGCGTGGTGCGATCGAAGAGCAATCATCCCTGAATTACGGTGGTTTATCGGAATGTGAGAGTACGTGAGGGGTTGAATCGGAGAGTTTGTGAAAAGTGACACATGTGACAGTGATATCCGAGGTTTTTGTGTGAGCTACGAGTAAGTGTACGGGGTCAAAGTGTAATCGGGGTGAATGTAAAAAGTGAGGTTATGTCGGGAAAACCCGGAAATTCCAGTGTGGGTTCAGCTGATAAACGGGAGGAGGCAGCACTGGAGGATAGTGGCAGAGACATCTATGGAAGTGAAATCGAGGTAGAACTGGAGCAGCTGATCGAGGAGAACAGCACGAAATCAGCAGTGCCACTGATGAAAAGGGGACCCAGAAGACCCCCAGGTAAAACGAAGAGCAAGGCCGGTGATAAAGGCGATAGGAAATTGACGGACTATGTGGTAAAGGATGGAAGTGGGCCTGAGTGGGGAGGGTTAGAGACTGAGGCTTTCAGGAAAAGGGAAAAATTGGCGCGCTCACCAAGTAGAACGGAAAACACTGGATCAGAGGAATGTAGGAAAGGGAATAAAAATGTATGCGAAGTTTTCAGCAGTGATGCACGGGGGAGAAATGATGAGCACTTAAAAAATAGTAACAGCCTGCATTCAAACACACTTGGTGAAACTAATTCGAACGAAATTTTTTCGGGGAAAGAGATAGAAATTGGGGGAATTCTAGACTCGTGGTGGGAAGAAAAACTGGAAGGAAAATTCAGAGAACTGAGAGAATGGATGTTACGGAGAGAAGGAGTGGAAGAAGAAAATAAATTGAAACAGGAAGCTCTGAACACTGCCTTGGTGAGAGCAAGGGAAAGGGAAACAGTGTGGATGAGGGAGATTGGAAATTTGGAGGAGGAACTTAAGGCTACCAGAAGAGAACTTTCAGAACTGAGGAACGAAAGGGAAAATAATTGCGCGAAACAGAGTAGTGAATATATTGAAGACCAGAGGATAGAAAGAAACAGCATACTGAATGGGACTGAGAACCAGGAAATAATCGGAAGAAGTGATCAAAATATGAACTCATTGGAAGAACTTAATCAGCATCAGGAGGGAGGGAGAAAGATGGAATGGGAAATTCAGAACGTTTTATGGAGATTGACAGGTGAGAAAATCCAAATTCAAAAAT
>WSXT02052979.1:0-12905 GCA_011762715.2 Neuroterus valhalla
GAAATATCGCATCGGTCATCCTTCGTTTCTCATACCAACGCTTTGCTTATCAATTTTAAATAAACATCTGTAAATGCCTTTTGATAGACTATGACCCTTCCATTTTTACAACTCCTCCTCTTTTCCTTTTCTTCATCATCTATCAGCATATTATTCTTGCATCATCTAGCCTCACAGTCGCATGGCCACGGACAATCTGTTGTGTATTGCGTACGTATAAATGTATGCATGCGTGTGTGTGTGTGTGTGTGTGTGTGTGTGTGTGTGTGTAACAGGGAGTAGAATTTGGGTAAGTATAGGAGAAATGGGGAGAGGCGTCAAAGTTGAGGCGAAGAAAAGGAGAAGACCTATGACAGAGAGAAAGAGACAGAAAGAGAGTAGAAGAGGGAAAGAGGGAAAGGGAGCTAGATATATAGATATACAGATAAACATGTAGAGATGGATTTATAGGTAGAGAGAGAGAGAGAGAGAGAGAGAGAGAGAGAGAGAGAGGGGGGGGGGTGAGGGTCTATCATTGCATATTATGTAAAGTAGTGTGTCCGTGCACGTAAATATGCATTTTACCCTTTTATGAGGGTTACCTTTTCGAGGTCCTCGGGTAAATCACGGCCTCAGTGATACTGAGCACGCAAAATTTGACCGCCAACACATGAATTTTTCCATGTGCAGGGAGGTTTGATGCGCAAGAATTATTTAAAGGCAAAGTCCTAACCTTCTTTCTTGGTTAATAAACCATTTTAGATTCAACTAATTTCAAAATATGATTTTATCTCAGCCTTCTCCTGCTACCTTTCACAAAAGAGTTTTGAAACGAAGCTGCTTCCGCAGAAGAGTTAGTTTCAAATTCCTTGCTTGTTTCTCGCTCTTAGTGACTGCGTTTATACGTTCGGTTTTTGTTACAGACCTCGACATAAATCATTTCACGAAATATCGCATCGGTCATCCTTCGTTTCTCGTACCAACGCTTTGCTTATCAATTTTAAATAAACATCTGTAAATGCGTCACAAATGAGCGGATTCGATTCTCGGGAATGGTAGTTTGACAACAAGAGACTTAGTTGTACGCACTTACAAATAATTATTTTTACAAATCGAACCTTAATTTTTATTTAAATAATACTATTTGCGACAAGAGACTATATTCAGAATAGATATCAATAGCGAACCATGAAAATTTTCGCAGCGAAATAAAATTGCCAACAAAATAGATTTACCATATTCCATATACCTGAAACTTGCATGGTCAGTGATAGAGAATATAAGCGGAGAAACTGGTCAACCTCGTGGTCAACCAATGATGTTCGAGAACGTTGTAATTCATAAAATCCTCAGCACGGATTCCGGGAGGGTCGCTCGACAATAGGGGCGATACGCGAATTAAAAAACGCCTGTCTTCGGACGAGGCGCATTTGCTACGGAACGAGACCCCTAGTGCTTCTGGCGACCCTGGACACACGAAACGCCTTCAACACCGCAAAGTGGAGGGATATCCTTAAGGCACTCCAAAAGTTGGAAATTCCCCCATACCTCATGGGAGTGATGGGGGATTACCTACGAGACAGACGGATTAGGTACGAGACGACAGACGGCACGGAGACCAGACGGGTGACGGCAGGAGTCGCCCAGGGATCAATCCTGGGTCCAGACTTCTGGAATATCCTGTACGATGGACTATTGAGACTACAGATGCCGGAAGGGGTACAGCTCATCGCCTATGCCGATGACGTGGCAGTGGTGATCACAGCCCGTACCCCGAAACTGGCACAACTGTTACTGAACAGAGCGATGTTACGAATAAACAGATGGATGACTAGACATGGACTGAGCCTTGCCCTGGCAAAGACAGAACTCATCCTTCTGACTGGAAGCAGGAGTAACACACTTATTCCAATATCAGTCGGAGGTGTAAAGGTGTTGACCAGGAGGACGGTCAAGTATCTGGGGTTGAACCTGGATAATAAGGTGACCTTCTGGCCACACATAAAAGAGACCGCTTGGAAAGCGGCTGAGAGGACTTCTGCTCTCAGCCGCTTGATGGCAAATACGTTCGGACCAAGACAATGGAAGAGACGACTACTAATGTCTACGACTCACTCAATCATGCTGTACGGGGCGGAGGTATGGGCCGACGTGCTGGAGGTTAAGAAATACAGCAAACGACTAAAAGAAGTACAGAAACCGGGGGAATTAAGGATTCGTTGCACCTACAGAATGGTCTCGCACGAGACCGCCCTCGTGGTGGCAGGCGTGGTCCCAATAGACCTTTTCGCTAGAGAACGGAAGCGCGTGTACGAACGGAACGCAGACGTGACGAGGACAGAGGCTGCGACAGGGGAAAGGAACAGGACGATGACGGACTGGAACGAACGATGGAGGATGGGCTCGGCCGGCGCATGGACGAGACGACTTATCAACGACCTGAGGCCGTGGGCGGAGAGAGATTTTGGGAAAGTGAATTTCTTCCTGACCCAGTTTCTCACCAACCACGGGTACTTCAGGAAATACCTACACGAGCGAGGACGAGTAAACAGCCCTGACTGTAAATACTGCGGACACGAACGAGACAACGCAATGCACACATTCTTCGAGTGTAGTCATTGGATCACGGAGAGACAACGACTGGAGACGAAAATAGGCAGCATCACGACAGAAAACATCGTGGCAAAGATGCTTGAAAACAAGGAAAACTGGACGGCGACTGCGACGTACGTAGAGGCTATCCTACAAGGTAAACAGGCGGACGTATGCCTGGAAGACGAGTGAATGAGGATAGCTGGTGAAAGCGATGGGTATGAAAGAGAGCATAAATGTGAATTGATGAATGGATGGATGAACTGACGAACAGGACAGGACGATACAGTGACAACACGACACGCGGTGTCTCCATAGGGAAGTAATGCTAACGCAGTTCCCCTCTTCAGAACGGACAAAGGTGGATCTTACATCCTCCCTTGCCTGGCGACCTAGTCTCCGGGCCAGGGGGAAGCAGGTTAAGACGGTCCGGTCGGCTCCGATGTCTTGGCGGCTACAATCGCCCAGCCTGAGGAGATCGTTCACTCCGTCACACGGTGGAAAATTGCGTCAGCGGGCCCTCCCGCTGCCGCGCTTGACCAACGGGTCCATCGAGAATTTGCCTGTTTTTTAACCACCGAAAAAATAGAAAAAATAAAAAATAAAAATAAAAAAATTCATAAAATCCAAAATGTCACTGAAGATGAAGTTTTGGAATCGACAAAAGTTTTGGATGGTGTTTAAAAAATTACTTCAATTCTCTAATATAACTAAATAAAATATCCATTTCAAATAGAATGTATATAATGCAGGTTCTGGGAGTTTTGAGGTAACTTTCAATGGAACTTTGTTATGTTTGGGAGTTTTGCAGAGGAATGATTTCAAAATTCAAGAGCAAATACAAAATCATAATCAACTAGAATAGAGAGATACGTACCTGAGCAGCAGCGATATTTATAAGGAACTGAAATTGCGAGGCCTCCAATACTCTGGGTCTTTCATAAGTATTCATAAAGCAAATGCAAATGGATCGAAGGGTGCTCTTGTGGATCAAAATGAATGGATCACATTTATTGAAGGCATGCTTCAGATGTACATCTTTCGTAATAATCTTAAGACAACAAAACTTCCACTAAAGGTCTCTAAAATTATTCTGGATATAAAGCAATACAAAGAACAATCTCGGAATGCAAAACGTTAGTCATTTTTATGTATATAAACCTACTATTTTGAGACTGCTTTGTAAAATTTATTCATTATTACAAAATTATGTTCATTTTTTCAGACATTCAAGTTATGTTTGATCAACAAATGAAGGTAGTTCGCTCAGGTGGCATAGAACTCCATATAATCAGTTTGATGTGTATTGAATGCGAATCCTCCAAGGGTTTGGCAGATGTCAAAGAAATAAAAATGTTCTCAGCTTCAGCTAGATCAGTAAAGACTCGAGCAATTCCGACTGCTCAAGAGAGACGTATGGTAACAAATTGGAAAGCTTGCCGAATCTATACTAATAATCTAAATTCAATTGACTGGGTTGAAGCAAAATCTTCCGATCATCAGAAGGTAACAACGTTGTGAGAGTTGACAACGCGACGATTGACGAATCTGATTTAATCCTCGCAACGGAACAGATAACATATGATGCCCCCAATAAGGGAAAAATACAAGACAAATCACTGTTAAAGAATTTCGGATTAGAATATTGTGGAACCGATACAAAAGGAAAGAGTGTGATGGGAATATCAGGGAGTGGAACTCTTTCAAATAATACTATACCTGATCCAGAATTGATTTGGCAAATGCCAGAAACCTGGAACCTACAAGATGCAGCTACAGTTCCACTAGCTTATGCATCAAGTCAGATGGCTCTTTATTTGAAAGGTGAAATAAAGAAGAAAGAATCGGTTCTAATTTGTTATGGTATTTCTGCTCTTGGGCAAGCTGCGACCAATTTGGCTTCGAGTGGAGAATGTAAGATCTTCACGACTCATGCAACCATCGAAGAAAAAGCATTCCTCAAAAAGCGATATCCTGCTATGAACGAGAACCGCCTCTTTCTTTTTGAAGGATGCATTTGAATGCGATACCTTATTAGCAACCAAGGGCGCAGGAGTTGATCTTGTTATTTATAATGGTGGCAGCTTAAGCAGAATCGATTCTTGCTTCGTCTGTGTCAAAAACCAGGCTCGTATCATTCTTCTTGGAAATCTTCCGAATACTTTTGAAGAATCTGTGAGAATGGAAATTTCCTTGAAGGAAGTTTGCATCTATTCAGTAATTCCGAAAAATTTAGTTGAGGCTGATGTGATAAAAAACAAAAATTGGCTGCAATGATCAAAGATGGAATCAGTAGAGGCCTTGTTATACCTTTTTCTTCAAATTTATATCCTGGAGAGGAACTTGGAGAAGCGTTACTAAAAGTCGAGAAAGAAGTTCTAAAAAGGTAACAGTACGTATTGTTGGAAAACTTCGCTTCTACTTCGTATTTGATTCTTTACTAAATTAAATTCTATTTTTTCTATTTGCAATTTTCACCCAGATTTACGTCAAAGTTCAACCAGAAAACTCTAGAAAATAAGCTTTGGTTACTTCTCGTTTTTCGTTCTCAAATTCAAGATCCTATTTGATAATAGATGGTTTGAGTATGTTTGGTCTCCAACTAGTCAACTTATTAGTTGTTCGTGGAGTAAATGACATAATGATCGCTCCAGCCAGGAATAATTTAGAAACCCTCTTCATCTATCGTACGAAAATTTGGCAGGCATCTGGAGCATAAGTGATTTTTCACGAGGATCTGGACTTTTCTGAGCAGGATAATATAAGAAAACTATTATCGGAAGCTTGTAAATTGAATCCAATCGATGTGATATTTGATCTTCAATGAATAGAACATTCATCAACAAGGACATCTTATTCGAAATATCTATCTACGATGAAGCTGTTTGAGGAATCTGAAAAAATATGTACAAATCTGCGACAGTTTGTTGTCTGCTCGACGTGAAAACATGCTTATGAAGATTTATATAGTATTTTATTGAGGGATATGTATGTCGTCAGGCTTTGCGAAGAAAGATCGAGAAAAGCTTTACCAGCAATTTCCATCTTGTGGAGTCCTATAGAGGAAATGGTAGTGGAAACAACGCGTGAAATGCCCACGCCCGCGCGACAGCGATTTTACGCGCGGAACGATTATTTGTTTGATCTACGGATTCTCCTTTGAAGCTTTTAAAGCCATAAATCAACTTCTTCATAATATAAAATCAAAGCAAATCGGACAATCTCCCTAAAATTAGAGGTGAACTAAGCCAAGCACGGAACGCGAGATCTGACAGATGAGCGCTCAAACTTATGGGAGAAGCGAGCTGCGCAAGAAGAATGCCGCAAGCAGAATCCATTATATCATATTGATAAAAAGCTTCTGATACTGACAATTGATTAAACTGAAAAATTGAAAAATACTTACTGGGAAAAATATTTCATCAAAATTTGTCAAAGTATATCTTTTTCAGAGTGCAACTGAAAGTATAGTCATCTACGTTGCGTGCTATATGGCTTATCATTGCGGTTTGATTTATTCGATTGTATTTCTACACAATGATATGGTTATTTTGTCCATAAAATCTTAAGGATATTTTGTTCATTTTTTCCTGGCTGTAGCCTAAGTCTGAGCCTAAAATAAGTAACTCCTCAATTAAAAGAATGTTTATACTTCATGCAAAAATGTAGAATCTTCACGACTGTTTCATAATGAATTATAATATTTTGTTTTGTCGTTTCGAATAAAAATTGGAGTATAGTTGAATTGCATTGCATCTGGCTTCCTTTTCGAGGCTCTGAGGACGGTTTTGAAACTTTCCTCACACCTGAAAATTCGGAACTAATATCAGTTTGAAGGTCACGTTTTCCCCTTGAGTGAACTTTTTGTGCTCAATGATTACTCTTATGTGTGGATAGTTAAGATTATTTTCCTCGGTCCTAGAAGAATAAGATTCATCATAATCTGATAGTCTCTGACCAGGGGAATCGTCAGTTGAGTTCTAACGCGAACAGAGAGAAGAATGCCTGGGAATTACTGAAACTGAACCTAAAATGAAAAGAAATTACATAAATTTGAGTTGAAATAAAATAATTTTGGTCTCCGAACCAAAGATAGAATTCAGTGCGCGCAAACAAGTTCGCATGAGCACCATTTGTCCTGGCAGTCCCTGCAAGGTCACGCGACATAGCTTTTGTATAGAAGGTCCTAGGTGGAAAACAATAATATTTTCAGATCTTCGACATGTTGACACCCGATTAAACTCCTAATCGAAATCCTCCGAAATAATTAAATAAATTTAGAATTCAAAGCGAAATATAAGGAAAACCTTAGAGGAACTACAAGGCATCATCCATAGTACCCCCTCTTCTAACAGACCCGACCCGCTGAACAAGGCAAGACATACGGGCGCGCGGGAAGCCACCACGCGCAACGGGTCAACCGCGAGTCCCGCGAAGATCACGCGAGCCACATCGCGAGCGGTTCGCCGGAGAGTAAAGAGGATCTATTTTTTGGATCACAAAATATCCATAATTTATAATTTAAAAAAAAAATAATTTAAATAAACCGTGTCGGGAAACCACTACAGAATTATTACATGGGAGTCCAAGCATTTAGCTGAGTGACTAGAATAAGTATATAGGATGTCCCTCAAATAAGGTTGCAGGTAAAGCCAACCCACACATATTAAACTTAGGTCAGGAAAAATTAAGCATATAATCTTGAGTACCAGGGATATAGGAAGCGACGACGACAGTTTGGACTTGGAAGGTGCGATGGCACTTCCAAACCCAACCACGAATACAAATCATGTCACAACGAGACCGACTACTAGAAATCAGGTCTCACTCACACCCCAAAATACAGGAACAATCCGAAAAGCAATTATTAGGTCAATAGGTCGCGGGAGGGGCTCCCGAAAAAATTTACAGGATACCCCTAAAATCGGAAACAAACCAATTCAGGAAATCAGAAAAAATTTAACTATCGAAAATCAAACCAAAGACGGTGGTTTGGACCCAACTAGCAACACGTCTTTTTGGGATAACCAAGATTTAAATTTAAATTCGGACAACCAAGACAGAAACAGACAACACCCACAGACAACACCCACAGATACACAACGAAACATATGACCATGACTCTTTTTTGGACAATCACATACAGTTGTTAGTGGAGTCAGACAAATTGTTGGAAAGCATTGAATATAACGAATTTATGAAAAAACAAAGCGAAAGATTTTTTAAGGAAAGGTAAGGAAGACTTAGAAGTCTGACAACAAATATGAATCCTTCAGCTCATGACTCGTTTGAAAGAAGGTTAGAATTCAATGAACATACTAATAGAAAAACTAAGAACGATTCACGGGTTAGACAATCGGTACATTTCGATCTTAGAGAAGGCCCACAAGAACCCTGGCAATCCCCTTATAAGAATATAGAGGATAGTAGAAAAAGAAAATCTTATAATTTAAAATCACAATATTCCGACAATATTGAACTATTTCAGGACAGACAATACTTAAGACAAGACAGATCACGTAGACTTTCGACAACTAGGAATAGGCCAGACAAACAGTCAGGAGTACACACCAATAACTTAGATACAGATTCAGACTCAAAACCCAATAATAATTTGAATAACGAAACGATTCCAGCAACTTATTTCCCCTTCGGTAAAATCCGAACCTCGTTCCAAATTATGAGCGACTGGCCATTTAAATTTCGTAACAATAAAGATGACAGCCCCGCGAATTTCCTAGAAGACTTAAAAAGCTTCAAAAGAGGATATAAAAAAGACGACAGAGACATTTTAGAAAATCTAGACGCATTACTCATTGAAGACGCTAAAGACTGGTGTTCAATCAAAAAAAACTCCTGGGGAACACTATCGGACTTTTTCGTTGATTTTAAAAACGCATATATTGACGAAAAATTTCCAGAAAAAATGAGCAAAAAATTAAATTTTGTAATCAGAAACAGACTCAGGACATACACTCATATTTGACAGAAATTAAAAAATTGTTCACAAAATTATACCCAAGAAAAAACCGCGAATGGGAATTACGCAGAGCCTTTGAAAATCTTAGGATAGAATACAAAATGTATATTAAAAGAAACGATTTCGACAGCTTCGAAGAATTAGAAGATCTGGGAAAAGAATGGGAAACTGAGCTAGCCAAGTCAAAAATTCGAGGTCAAGTTTTAAAAATTACAGAACCAAAAATTGAAGACAAAAATAAAAATAATTCAGAAAACAACAGAAATGATCTCAGGGAAAATTTTGATAATGAAGGAAAGGTTAAGGGAAGCAAACAGAACCAATATTACTAGGGCCGAAAGAATTTCCAAATCCGATACCCATTTCTCCCATTTGGATTTCCATTTCCACCTTTTCCGAACAATAGTCAACAAAATTTCAGGCCTAGATTCCCTACCAATGAACAAAGATATTCGTTTAATCCTTACAACAAAATGTTACAAATGTATAACCAGATGGCATTAGGTTCTAATCAAGAACAAAACCATCCGGTGATAGAACTCCCAAAAGAAAACCCGGAAAACAACACGGCCAAAAACGGACAGAATTCTCGAAAACCAAATTATGGAAATGAAAGTTTAAATTCGGGAAATTCGTGTTTAGATCAGTAAAACATACCTGACGTGAAATCGAATAAGAAGCAGGGTTCGAATTCCCAAAATTCAAATTCGAAAGACACAAAAAATAATTCAAAGTGGTACCACTGTGGATTAGTGGGTCATTTTAAGAGAGAATGTCCATATTATGCATACAACCAGGGAAACTGGAAGGGCGGGTATTAGGCCAGAAAATGTCAAAACCTATTGCCGAAACGCAGGAAAAATTGAATTCTGATAAAGATGAAATTTCCAAAACACGATTTCATCTGATGACGAAATTCGAGAATAAACATTTTAGAATTTTGGTTGATACAGGCGCCACACATTCTTACGTAGGCAATGAATTATTGGAAGAAATAAAAAATTCTAGAATTTCAATTTTTGAACCCGTTACAAAAAAATTGATGGTCGCAAACGGAGAGACAGACGATATAATTGGACAAGTCGTGATCTCAATCAATATCGGCAAAACAGTAAAACATGTAAGTTTTAGGTTAGTCCCGAAATTTAAATCCGTAGGCATTTTGGGCACGGATATGATAAAATCCCTGCGGATGACCCTTGACTACGACTCAAAGACTTGGTGGCTACCAGGTTATTCCCCTACCCGCTATCTTATGGAAGCATACCCTAACGCGTTACCACACCTAATACCAGACCTTCAAGTTGATGTAGATAAAGAGGTGAAAACTGTAAATGATAAGAATAAGTTAGAAATTAAGATTGAGAAAAACGAAATGGACACGAAACCGAAATTCGGAGGTAGCATAAATTTGAAGAGTACAAGGAAACCTAACAAAAGCATTCCTAAATTAGAAGATAGTGAAATTTCCCGCGAAACCACTAATCCTATTCAATCCCAAAAACCTAAAAAAGGCCAAACCCACGGAACAAACCCTCCAGAACATATCCCTTACCTAATGGACATCCCTACATCAAACAAATTCCAACCCTTAGAAAACATCCCCAACCAAGACACTAGCGTCGAGACGAGCACAGAAGACTCACTTAAAATAGGAAAACCTAAGAGTAGGAAAAAAGTAAAGAAAAATAATTCTGAAAAAACTTTTCATAATCGCAAATACAAGGATGTACACGAGAAGGTCAACAGTAACCCTTGGGAAAATGAAAGGGTCACTAATTCAACGAGAAATAAGGAATCTCAAAAAGAAACTAAAATAGCCGACATTGAAAATGAAAATCAATGGACTTATTTTAAAAATAAAGTGATTAAATTAAAGAATATCTCTGACAATTTAGGAAAATTGAGCGAACATAATAATAGTTCATCAGAGATTTGCGAAGGTATTGTTGAGCTTAACGAAAGCCAAGAATCCCAACTAGAAACATTATTAGAAAATAAGATAAAATTACATCAGGGTAAAAAACATAACGAAAAAGGACCTCTACCCAATCCCACTCATGGCAGAAATCCTTGACACCTTAAGATCAGCCAAATTCATTTCAAAAATTGACTTAAGACTAGCGTATTTACAAATTCCATTAGAAAACAGTTCAAAACCAATCACAGCGTTCACAGCCCCTGGAAAGGGGATGTATCAATTTAAATGGATGCCGTTTGGTTCAACCAATGCTCCTGCCACCTTCCAGCGACTGATGGACAAAATTATTAACGATGCAAATTTGACAATCACTCTGAATAAATGCGAATTCGGTTGTTCAGAAATTAAATATCTCGGTTTTAAAGTAAATGAAAAAGGACTCCAAGTAGACAAGGACAAAATCCAACCAATCCTAGATTTCCCAAAACCCAAAAATATCAAACAGTTACAAAGATTAAAAGGAATGGCAAGTTGGTATAGAAAATTTATTCCATACTTTGCTGAAATAATTGGACCATTAAACAGATTGCTAAAGAAGGATAAAACCTGGGATTGGGGATTAGAACAGGACAAGCCCTTTCAATTAATAAAAGACCTCCTCACATCAGCACCGATTTTGACATGCCCAGATTTTACGAAACCTTTCCACCTAGAAACGGACTCGAGTAATACAGGTTTGGGAGCCGTACTCAAACCATAGACGGGATAAATTACGTTATCGCTTACGCAAGCAGAGGCTTGAATGGTGCTGAATCTCGATACTCGGCCTCAGAAGAAGAGTGCCTAGCCGTGATTTGAGCCATACGTAAATTTAGATCGTACTTAGAAGGTTATAGTTTTAAGATCATAACGGACCACTTAGCGTTAAAGTGGCTCCATAACCTCAAAAATCATGCTGGCCGATTAGCCGGATGAGCTTTAGAACTCCTCGAATATGACTACGAAGTCATATATCGAAAGGGAAGTTCAAACCATGTCCCGGATGCTATCTCGAGATCAGGAGAACCAGTAAATAATGTAGCGTTTGCGTAAGCTAGTAGTACAGAAAAACCGGCAGCGGACGTAGACGATAAGACAGACGACTGGTACTCGACAAAAATAAGACAAGTAAGAAAAAGACCGGAAGAACACGAAAAATGGCGTTTGCGAGACTCACAACTCTATTTTTAAAAAACAGACCCACTAAAATCTACTCTGTTACCAGACTCGAACCCTAGGAGATTAGTCGTACCCAAAAGACTGAGACGTCAAGTATCACGGGAAAATCACGACGAAATCCAGGCAGGATATTTAGGCTCAGAGAAAACTTACACGAGAGTTTCCGAACATTACTTCTGGCCAGGGGTAAATTCGGACGCGATCAATCACGTCAAAAGCTGCCAGACATGTCAAAGAGTAAAACCAAGTAACCAAAGTAAAATGGGATTAATGGGAAAACGAATTATCGGAGAACCGTGGACCATGGTAGCAGCTGATATCATGGGACCATTACCAATTTCAAAAAAGAGAAAAAATCAGTACATATTAGTTTTCGTAGATCTTTTTACAAAATGGGTGGAAATAATTCCGATTGAAAAAGCGAACGGGATTACAATAGAGTCAGAATTTCACAAACGTGTCATTTTACGTTGGGGAACACCTGGGATTCTCCATACCTATAATGGCGCAGAATTCGTTAACAAAACCTTGAGGGATCTAACCGAAAAATTCGGTATTAGACATACAAGAACACTTAAATATTACCCACAAGCAAACCCGACAGAGCGTTATAATAGGACAGTTAAACAGATCATTAAAACCCACTTAGAAAACGATTACTTTACCTGGGACGACCACATCGACGATTTGCAGTTTGCAATAAACACAAGTAAAAACTCGTCAACCCACTTTACGCCAGCGTTTTTGAACCTAGGCCGTGAATTAGAACCACTCCAATCCCTTAGAAGGAATTTGGAAAACGATAGCGACATTGAATTCCAGAGTGTTGATAAATGGACGGACAGACTTAGGAATTTACTGATCATAAAAGAAGAGGTTCAGAAAAACTTAGATCTGTCAAACGATAAGCTGCAAGTAGATATAATTTAAGAAGAAGACCAATAAAATATAAGGTAGGTGATAAGGTATTGAAAGTAGTTACCAAATTATCGAATAAGGCAGATAGAAAGGCAGGAAAGTTATATGACCAATTCGAAGGTCCGTTTATTATTAAGGAGAAAATTCCTTCAACGATTTATGAATTGAAAAACTGAAAAAGAAAGAGTATTGGGGAATGGAATATCAATGACCTCAAGTTAGAAAATGTTTATTTAAGTAATGGCAAAATGGCAGTGGATCAATAGCACCAATCATTCAGAATAAATAAAATGACTC
>WSXT02052990.1:0-12905 GCA_011762715.2 Neuroterus valhalla
CTAATGAAATCTAGAAGTATTTCAATAATTCACTAGTGATTTCGAATATTACCAATAAATTACCGGAAAATTTCAATGTTTGTCAGTCGTCGAACAACAGACGGAAGGTGTAAATGAGCCATAACGGTCTCCCAGTCTCACAGATACAAAATATATATCGGATTGACGTTCGATCACACCGAGAAAAGTATCGATACACCGATGCATCGACTTGCAAAGGATCGATTCGAAGATCGAGTACTTCTGCACTCGATTCTTCACGGACTCGGTGAGGATCGCCCATCACTAACAGACAGGTTTCACTAAATGTAGACAGCGCGTGTATTACAGCAGTCTATATTTCTACTCTGCTCTCCACTGTCTTACTATAGGTTCCGTCGTACCTATACTCAATAGTCAGACAACGGAGTAAAAATATAGACAGCTATAATATACGCCGTATAGACAGCTGTCCATATTTGGTGAAACCTGTCTGTACAACGCTGAGGAAGAGCCAGGGGGCTGGTGAAAATGACGTATACATAACCTCAAATGCGACTGAAACGTCGGCCATTTTTTTTTACAAATGCGGTTAGCACGCCTCGCTCGGGATGTTCATGTACTGCACACGTATATGTACGTGTTAGTGGCAACAGAAAAGCGACCGTTTTCGGTGAAGTCCATGCATTACAGATTGGTCTCCTTATGTCTATTCTCCATGACTTCAACTAATTAGGGAAATAAATCACGTGTTAATTGTTGAAAACATTTAATTAGAAAATATTTTATTTAAAAAATTAAATGACCTTACCTTAACCTGACATAAGTGCGCAAGCGCAGACGTGTGTTTGTTGAACTTTCAAACGTTCCAGAAACTTTGATCCCATGAAACGTTTCATTGTTTCATGAAACTTTCAATGTTTCAATGAATCGTTTCATGGATTCACAACCCCACACCATAACGTAATATCTTTGACCATACTGGAAGAGGCTTGGTAGAATGAACTGTTCAGAGTGTGCGCCGGGTGTATGTTCAAATTTATATGAGACGTTTGGCGCGTTTGGTTACGTTGCCTTACGCACAAAATTCAACAAAAATGCAAGAGCAGAAAAAGAAGGCTTTAATTATTGCTGTAATATTGAGGCCTTTGTTATTGCAAATAATGATGTTTTCAGCAATTTTGGAAAGTGATGAAGAGAGTGAAGAAAACTTGCCATTTCTTTGAGCAAATTTAAAAAACAAACTCTTCAAATTCTCTTTAGTCTGTTTCGTTTTTATACAGATATAAAGAAAAATATTTTTTTTAGATAGAATTTGTGCAACAGAGGAACTTGAACTTATTTGTTAAGTATAAACTTTTCTTCATTTTTTTTCCAACACTTACTCCTAGTGTTCACGAATTCCGAAGGCAAGAAAGTAACTTGATTTTGAAACCTCATTTGGAAACTTCCATCTTTCAAATGAGATGCGAAATTTATGATCAATGGAATTTTCAACGAAACTTCAATATTATTTTTAACCAAATACTTTCATTGTCCCCTGGAATGTTGAATTTTCAAGTCAACTAGAGAAATTTTCTACCATAGAGTGGAATTTGTAACCAAAGAAGTAATTTGAAGTCGAATAGTTCAATTTGCAAAAAAAAAACATGATTTTTTTCGAGTACACAGCCATTTATCCACCATAAATGTTTTCAGTTTTTATATAAAAAGAATTTTGAGTTGCATTTCTAAAAAACAACAAATAAATTTCAATGAAAATATACATTATATCAATGAGAGTTGGTAAAAAAAAGTGTTGATATTCTGGTCTTTGGAATAAAGAAAAAGATCTTTTTCTTTCTTCCCAAAACCAGAATATCAACCCTTCTTTTTTTTACCAACTCTTATTGTTCTATACATCATTGGTCGACAACAAAATATTACCATCTTCTCATTATATACACTATAAACTGAGAATATCAATTTTTAGCAAAAAATGAAGTTATTACACTTTTTATTTGAAAAAAAGAATTTAACGACAGAAAAAGAAATTTTTAACAAAGTAGTCAAATTTCCAGCCAAAGAAATAAAGTTTTAACTAAAAAAAGTAATCTTCAGAAGGATTTATCTAATTTTTGATAGAAGAGTCCAACGTTCAACTAAATTATAGTGTAATATTAAACCGAGAAATGATGTTTGAACCAAGAAGAATAAAATTCTTCCACGAAATATGAATTATCAACAAAATACATCAATTCTTAACCAAATATTTTGGACAGGATTTATTAAGGTAATTTTTCAATTAGATTACTGGAGTTTTGCCTGAAAAAAGCTCAATTTTTAACTGAAAAAGGAATAGTCAAATTTCCGATGAGAAAAATTAGTTTTGTACCAAAATTAAACGCATTTTAGATTAGATAAATTCCATCTTTCTTTTATACTGTTTCTCCACTATGTTGCTTCTTGCCCGTTGAAACTTTCAAATTTGATTGAACTTGTATATCGCGCCAGTTCACTCTCCACTCGCTTCCACCTACCTATTTTCGACGGGTGAAATTGTCACCCATCGGGTGCTCCCAGCGCCGTGGAACGTCCGTAGACGCTTGGAACGCTACCGTGGTGAGTGCAGAAAAACCGCAAATTTTTAAGTATGATTCAGAAACTTAAAACTCCGCTTATCGAATTTCTAACTTTGAAACGAGAGAGGATCGTTACAAATCAGCAAATTCCTCGAAAATGTACAAACAAAATTATGACATAATATTATCTATAAAGTTTGATTGTTTCAATATATTATCCTGTCTCATTTTATAATTATCTTTTGAATAAATATTAATTATCAACAGTTGAATAACATTCAAATTCTTAAGATTATTTTATTTCAAAAAATCCGTATAGTCAAATATCCGATTCTTGACAAAAAATCCATTACTTCAATCGATGCAAAAAAGCTGGAATAAATTCCATGACATCGAATAACGTTGCACCGACTGGGACTCCATTCTTCAGAAGACAAATAACTAGTGGTCCCTGTTTTCGAAGAAAAAAACAATATAGAAAATAGTACATTTATCATAATCTCGAATAATTTAATTAAAGTCTGAAATTGAAGTACACTCACCTTACTTAATTGAGGACTGTGCACCCAACATTCCTTTTTTTTAGGATTCTGATACAAATCATTCCTCTCTGAACGAACAGAATTATAAAAACTGACATCATAAGTTTCTGGTTTGAGTACACCAATTTTTACAATATTCAAATAAGGAGCCATAAATCGGGAAACCAAAACCAAACCCTTGATTTCGCATTCCTCAAAACTTATATTTACAATTCTGTCTGGAAATGCTAACATGCACTTGATATTTCGAACAGCCTCAGGAGGTTTTCCTGAAAAAATGCTCGTAAGAAGAACGAAAGAGGAAATAGTTTATTAGGAAGAAATGCGAATTACCGCTTGAGGTTGAATCTGTAAGGCGGAAGGGTTTCGTAATTGTCGATGCTACCATTGGGATCTGATTTCGAGCTGTTCCTTTTAACCAAGTGTCGATTGCTGAATGAATATTGAATTATGGATATTGAAAAAGAGTGCACACCAGATATCAAGATTTCAGAGAATCTAATTTTTTTGTTATTTCAAAAATCTCACAAATATTCCAAGATAGTTCACAAAAATTTCATGAAAAACAGATTTTAGGAGTGATCAACCCCTTGATAAGATCAGACAAAACACTGGAAAAAAGAATGAATAAACTGTATTCTTGTATTAACTTACATTTTCCAACTTCATCGAAGACTTTATTGATTGGTATATCCCTATCAATAAATTTATTAAGATGTTTAGCGTATACTCCACACTCTTTGCCACTTCGTTCGTAACTGGGACGATGACTCGAAGTCGAATAAGCTTGAATTAAGTTCCTCAAATTTTTTCCTCCTTTGTATTCATTTACTAGAGGAACTTCTTTGTGAATAACAGGATTAATCTCCCTAGGGTAACATTATCGCTTAAAAATACTTCAGATAAATATTGTACAATTTGTTTTTAACACTAAAGTTTAAATACTTAGAAGGTACAGTTTGGCACACATCCAAAATTGTAACGAAGAGGGCAGGATCATTTTTCATTATTACAGACAATAAATGGCTTTCGCAAATGGCATCATTCCTCAAATAAACTTCTGGTGCATCAACGGGGAGCATATAACTTTCCTGCATTCTAAATCCATGTCCAGCAAAGTAAAATAAACCTAGATAATAAACGTGTACTTTTTGATGAATCAAAACAATTTTAATATAAATTAACTCTATTATAGCAGAATCGGGAATACATTTTTGGGAAGTTGATCACTCATGAAATCTGGTGTACACTGCTGTAAAAGCATTCATGAAATCTTGAAAATATTTGTCAATTCTTTTAAAATCTTTGAATTCTTTTGAAAACTTTAAATCTGGTGTACACTGAAAGCTGAGTGGCCAGCCTCGCTTGTAAATTTCTGAATAAAAACATTATGAATTTGGTCAGCAAAATCAGTCACCATAAACGCCTTCCAACAAACCCTCGCTGAAAACGCTTATAGCCTTCCTCATCTCGACTAGAGTTAGATTTATTAGACATATTACTGTAAATCCAATTTCCTCTAAACTATGAGCGATTCGAGCTACGTCTGTTTTAGGCGTGGTTAATTTTGTCTGGTGTTGATAATCTTGGTTTGCGATCAGCAGTGCAATTTTCGCAACTGCTTTTTGCCTTGGGAGATCCACCTTATTGGATGAATTAATTTATCAGTAAACTTAACATATTCGAAAAAACAATATCACAGTATATAATAATTGACTCTACTCATTTACCATCACGTAACTTCTTTGTGAATAAGCTTCACTAACTTCTGTGAAAACATGACAGTAATATTTTCCCTCGTCTTTGCTACTGAATTCGTCTACCTATAATAAATAGTTGAAATGAAAATAAATTGCATGGAAAATTGAAATTTAAAGTCCAAGAAATTTTACAAAACGTATTAGGATGATACGTTCAGATTTTAAACGGATATATATCTACACAAAGAATATGTGAGGTCTGTCTCTCCAGTTTTATATTATCTCTAAACCATTGAAACCGAGGAGGTGGATGAGAATTTGCTTTGCAGTTTAGTATCAGTTTTTCTCCTTCCTTGACATATAAAGTTGGTTGTGGCTGTTTCTCGATTACAACAGCCGTTGACATTATTGTTACAGATATTGATTCCGTAAACACTTCACTTCTGGGAGATCCGTCTCTATTATTTTGATATATTTTACATTTGTAAATGCCTTGTTGACTCACTCTGTCCATAATTTAATACATAAGAATTTATTAAGAGGTGGAAGACAATAAGTAGGAAAAGTGACCCGCAAAATCCTATTATTGAAATAACAAATTCTTACTTCGTTATTCGAATATTTAATTCCATGGTGACTTGATCGGTAATAGGACTATTTTCGTGGTACCACATGTAATTTGGAGGAGGCATTCCAACAGCTTTGCAAATTAACTTTAGTTGTTGTCCCAGACTGACTTCAATTTCACCTGATGTGAAACTTGAATTTGGTTGTATTAAAATTACTAGCGGTTCTGCAACATTTATTTGATTGAAAGAACAGCATTAAGACCATTTAAATTATTATATTGATATTAGAGTTTAATGGTTAGAAACAACCAGTTGTCAGAATAAGTTTTGAGAGAAATAAAAATTACCTGGAGAAGACAGAACTGATAATGCTTTTAACAAATCGCAACGATCAAGTAAAAAACTAAGGATTCCAACCGTACACATTTTTGTTTGTAATTCAAACAGCAGTTTCTCAGAAGGTGATTGATTTTTCGAAGATGCATTTTGTTCCAATGCTTGAATCCACGAATTTCTATTTTAATAAAAGAGAGGAATGTCATACGAGTCGCACGAAATAAAATTGAGCAAACACTGCAAATATTTCTATGATCTTGAAAATAATTGGAAAATTTGTCATAGAGGTAAGTATAATTTTTTTTATTTTTTCAGGGAGAACATTAGAAGCAATATTGCTTATTTAAAATTAATTAAAATCACAGATCTAGAGAATACAAAATTGATGCTATGCTATAATTCTGGTTTAGTTACCCAATACATCCAAGTTCCTTGCAAACAAGTTGTCCCAGGAAACGCCAACCTGAGTTTCTATCTAGTTCTTTTATAAGTTCCTTATAAACATCTGCTGGCAGAGAACTAATTTCCAAATTTTCGTCGAAGATTAACATTTCGTTAGTCAAACGACTATAAAGTCCACCAGGAAAACTTTTCACTTGTTTGAAATTCAAATATGAACAATTTATCGTAATTTTATCAATATTTGTAGATTATGAGACGGAAATTTATGACAATACTGTAGGTGCAAATGCGATCGACTATCTGCTATTTAGAACGCTAATGTTGCAAAAACGGAAAACGCAAGTTATATTGTTTATGTTCTTGGACAAAATAACACAAAATTATTAGCGGCGTTTCAGCCCGCTAACAGAACTTATATCCACAATGTTAATCTAATTGCTGTCAATTGCTGTTCCAATTATAAGTGATATTCGCGGTACTCGTGAATAAAAACAAATAACAATGAAAATGGTGATTCGTGAATGTTAGCAACCTGCAAATCACAAAATTGCGAATATCTGTACTTTTCAAAAATTTAAACAAATTTCAGTTTACAATTTCTGCTAAAAACGTGAATCTATTTATGAAAATTGAATAAATTATTGAAATGTGACAAGTCCAATAAAAAATATTCTACAGGAAAATTTTATAGGTTAGGTTCTGCCGTTCTCTTATCGCCCATGTATTCTCCGGCTATTATTGGTTGAACATCCCATTTTTCAAGATGGCCGCACAATTTTTAATCCATCTAACCCCACCCCTTGCCGCAGATGTTTAACGGTATGCCACTGTCGGCTCCATAGTGTGTGTGAGCGGTGATCGGTAGAAGTCTACTCCTAATCTACTTTGATATGAATATTCAATACTCGTTGACAATCAATTGACTGCCTTTTCAGTCAAGAATTTGTCTTTGGAATTTCGCATGTGTGGGTGATCGTTAGCCTCAAGCTCAAGGTTATTCATTGGACGACCCCTGTGTTTTGTTTACCCGCCCATAGAAGAAGTCGTTGCTCTTGGTCCAGGCATCGCCACGACTCGATAAGGAAGTGGGTGGTGGAGTTTGCATTCACCACGTGCAAGCCCTTGTCAACTTCGTGCTCCAATCTGCATTCCACGAGTTCGATTGACTGGCATTTCATTGATGACACACCTAGTTCCTCGTTCCGTATTTAAATCACACTGACTGTCGCCGGTAATAAATATTGATGGAAATGTGTTTTTCGTACAAGAAGTTGCGCTTTACGAGTACATTTCGGATAGAGGACTGACTTCTCAGTTACGAGCTTATGTCAAAAAACTGTATTGATTCGGGCCTTGGAGATTTTTTGAGAAAATTTAGTTGAAGTTGTGGGATAAAACTGCTCAAAAATATGGATAATTACGGCGCTGATGGAAGTGGAGATGGAAATAATAGTCATCGAGGTGCAGGTCGAGGACGAGGACGTGGTTCATGGGCAAAGCAGGAACCTCATTCTTTGAGGAGGCCACATAGCGCTGCACCTGCTCCGGCAACAGGTTTTGTAACAATTTAATTAATTATTTATTTATTGTTTTTAATTAATACCGTAATTGTAAATTTTTACTCTAAACTTGATCATTATTCAATCTTTATTTTCATTCCTATTTTTATTTTTCACGATTCGTTATTGTTATTATTTTACTGCGAAGTATAAAACAAATTCTGGGAACGTGTGTCCGATCTCAAAAAGTTTTCATTTACTATGATTTACAAATAGAGATTCTTGCGGTTTTATTATCTGTTGTTTATTTAGCTGTCTGGCGTCAAATCTGGAGTTGCATCACTTTTAAGTGAAGTTTTGTGATAATAAAATTCAGTGGATTTGACAATATGGCAGATCGAAGTAGGTAATCTAACCTCAAAATTGGTGTTTCGTTTTTATGAGTGCTTTTACATGTGACGGGAATATAAATTCCTTTCATTCTATTACTAGCATATTGAGATAGTTCAATTATTGTGAGCATTCGTTAATTCTTATTCCCAATTAGAAAGGTAAAATGCTTTATTTTCGCATGTCGCGTGCTCCGAAACTCGGACGTCATTTGAATGCCATGAATACATAATATTTTATTCTTTATAGTTCAGCGTTCAACTCAGCGCCCTTTAATTCGAACATTTTCGCTGTTATGCAGTTTAAATTTTTCAGGATTGAACTTCTAGTTAATTTAAAATTCAGATTTTCTTTTCTGTTTTTCATGTTTAAGGAGATATTTTGAAAAGAGATGTGTGTTTTCCGTCAGGCAAGAATTTATACCATTGCATTTATTATAATTTATGGTGACAGAGAATGCAGTCGTTGCGGAAGTCGTGAAAAATTCGAAACTCTCGGCTGAGGCTGCAGAATTCGTTCCTCAGAGCTTCAGTCCAGCACCTGCACCTGTGAGTGGGTTTCAAAACAAAAATTAAACCATTTAGGCTTAAAAAGTGTTCTCTTTTTCTTGCATGAGACCTATATTTTTTGCGACTACTAGGTCAACTTTTATATCCTTCTTTTTTATCTCAAAATTGTTTTTTTTTTCTCCAAAAACCAGGCGCAACAACCATGGGTTCGTCACTCATCAGTTCAAGATCGCCTTCAGATGGCCAGACAGGGCCAGACACCAGCTGGTGGTCAACGGCATCAAGGATCTCACGGAATGCATCAACAGCACATGCAATACGTTATTCAGCAGCCACATGGACAGCAAATGTACCAGCAATATGGTGACATGCAACAATACCAAGGCTATAACCAGCAACAAGGTGGTCAAGACTTTGGTTATTATGATGGAGGATCTGGAGATTATGCTGATAAACATCAGGTTTGCAAATATATAGCTTACCTTTTTTTACATTCTTCCTTCTTTACATATTTGGATGAAAATCAAGTTGAAAATATCATAGAATAATCCTAACTGCTGGATTTTTACCCATTTATTAATATGATCATTAAATATATATATACTTAACATGATATAAATAGATACCTATATTCTTTCAGTCATCCAGAAGGGAAGCAAACAATGTTTCTTCAGATTACGAAGGGACATTGCGACATCTCGATCACGTAATGAAGTCGCTCACTATGAATCCAGGACGGTTCGACGCATTAGCAACCCGCATTGTTAACAGCGTAAAACAATACCTCGATCAGCCTAGTCAGTCTCAACAAATCGCTACAATGATCATTCAACAGGTTCATATTTGCTGTTCTCGATTTCAAACATATTCGCATAAGGAAAGATCTATTGTTCTAATTATGTATACTCATTTCAGTCAATTAATGAGACGAATTTCCGATATAGCGGTGCAAGGCTTTGCACGAATCTTGTTGGTGCTGCATCAACTTCCATTTTTAAAGACACTTTGCTAACTCGGTAAATATATAATATTTTATCCTTTAAAGGGTGCAAATCTGAAATACCTCTTGCTCAAGTTTATATCTAATATGTGAAATTTTGTTCAGGTGTCAAGAACAATCACAGTCACTCTCATCTGCTTGGCAAGAAACAAACAAGCACTCTGATGACGAGGAGAAAAAGTGTCATGGATTGATACTATTCCTTGCGGAACTGGTCATTCAAATGGAATCACCGATTGCAGTTGCGTTAGGAAAATTATTAGTGCAACTAATATCCTCTGTATTGCAAAGTCCAGCTCAAAATTCCGCTAAAAATATCTGCCAAGCTCTCAAGGTAAGGAATAAATAAATAAAGTGTTTCGAAGAATTGAATCGTTTTTAAAATTTTTCATTTTTTTTTCTGTATATTTCAGTTAGCAGGTCAAACTTTGGAGAGCGACAGCAGCAGTAAGAAGGATATGGAGCAGGTGATGCAGAAATTGACTAAGCTTGTAACGGAAGGTCGTGTGGATTCTCACGTAGGTCGAATGGTTCAAGGAGTTAACAACCTACGAAGTGAGAATTGGGGTAATTCGGTAAAAACTGAGCCGGACACTAACTCTACCTCCACCACTCAACAATCCGACGAACCAGTTTTTTACGGTCCTGATGGAAATGTTCTCTCTGCCGAAGAAAGCAAATTCTTGCAGGATTTATCAGAGTCAAACCCTGAAGTGGATGAGTAAGCAATTTACTAGTTTTTAAGTTTATCTTTGTTGATTATAATTTTTTAAATGATTGATAAATCAATTTTCGAACTGCAGGGATGCCGAACTTGAGAACGAAGCTGACAAGTGGGAAGATGAAGAGGAAGAAATAATTGTGGCGGCGGCTTTTGAAGAGTTTTTAAATTTAAGCAATAACACTAAGCGATAGTTCACTCGTACACACAACGCATAATTTATTTTCTACAGACGCAAACAGAAATTACTCATTTCTGCATGCAAATTTATTATACATCCCCAATCTCTTTTGTTATTTTTTTTCCATTTGAGACATAGCACGAATATAGCATTGTAAGGCAGGTTAGGCGTTATTAAAGATGTCTATCTATACAAATATTGTACGTATAATTATATGGGAGACAACGGGTGGTTTACTTGATGCACTTATTTTCTTCATTTACATCAAATGACTAAATATCGCACGTCGGTCGTGTTACTATGCAACATTTTACTTTGTACGAATCAGATTTTCAAAAATAAACCCCCGTTTTTGTATCCCGAATATCCTTTTAGTGAAATTTATTTTAATAATTATCAAATGTATCTACTAGAATGTATGAAAAGAACAACAAAAAAAGAAAGGAAATCGAGAGTAGCCTACCGTGAAAAGTTTCATTTTGATCGATAAATATCCTGGGGTTGTGCGAGGTAAAAAAAAGTTTTGAATCATACGTAATTCTCAGAAATTGCGAAAATCGCTAATACAATTATTATCAATACATAATATTCCTTATTTTCAAAAATCTCGTAAGAATTCAATACTTTTAGAATTTCTAAACAAAATCTTATTTCAATGAACCTCAGGAAGCTGAAAAAAAAGAAAAACTCTGCGAACTATTTAAAAATTTGTTTGCGCTCTTGGACACAAAACCTGCACCTAAAATTTATCCAGAGTGAACAAAATTTAAAAGGACTTGAGAAATTAATCCAAGAACCGGTCATTTTTTGTTGAAATGAATTTTGAGTGTCATAAGATTTCTTCATGCTCATAAAAATATGAGTCAATTTTTGGTCTGGTAATTTTAAAATTCCTAAAGATTCACAGTTTTTTTGGATAAATTTGGCCAAAAATAATGTAGTTCTAGTTAAACTGGGAATATTGAAGTCTTACAATACCTTTTATAAAATTTATCAAAGTATTGATCAATTTATTTCAAATTTTTCACATTTTATAAGAGACTCAAAATAGAACTTGGTACTGGATTTTTATTGTTATAAATTAAAGTTCTTTTTTGGATTTTTACCATTCACGGGGAAAATATATTTAATTGAAAGACTAATTTGTTAAATAATCATCCAATTTCAAGGATGAGTGTAAAATGAAATTTTGTTGCAATTGTTATTCAACTTTATGGACTTCAATCAAAATTGTTCAAAAAATGATCAACTGAGGCTTTTAGTATTATAAATAAATTGAATTATTCGATGGCGATAATAAATTATATCATGTAAGAATCCTCTGATGCTAATTTATTTAAAAATGATTTTAATCATAAAAGGCTTCTGAGTTCTGAAATATACAAAAATATAAAAAACGTACTTTTTTGGTGAGAACTTGTAATTAATTGTTTAATTTTTCGAAAAGTCTGATGTCTAGAAAAAAATTGCAGTTTCTAGGAAAACTGTGTTTCTAATTTTTAACAAATCTTTACAAAAAATTGCAAATATCACATTGTACTTTATTGTATTTTATTCTGGAAATGCATCTCCACCATCGAAATATAATGTTTCGGAAAAATGAAATTTTGTTCTAAAAATTGGCTCCATTCTATACTGAAGTCGTGAGTAGGATGATTCCTAAAATTGCTACATCGGAGTTCTAGGCATCTCACTGATAAAATTTAATATACAATAAAACTAACAAATCTTATGAGTATGGAAAAAGGTTCCTTAATGTCTTCCAACGTTATTGAGGAGTTTTAGTAAGCTTCTTATTCTATATGCATAGTGTGACACATTTCCTTCAATCATTATCGAAGTCGTGAGTTTGATAATTTTCTAAATTGCTGCGTCCAAGTTTATGCATTTTTTGCGATAAAATTTAGTATTCAATAAAACTATACACCTCTGAAAAATGTGTGTGAACTAAAAAATGTTTCCTAATCTCTCGCGGTATCATCAAAAAGTTTCAGTAAACTTTTTAATATTTTTACGTTATAAACAAAACGGACATTGTAAATTTTTTTCTTTAATCTCTGTTCAAAAGAAGCGAGAGTGGTCTAAAAAAAATGAGAGTTCAAAATAAATTGAAATAAAAATTTTAGAAGAAGGAGTCCATCCATCTTTTCCAATTTGTTTAAAAACTATTAATTTTTCGCAGAATCTGAAGAGTAAAAATGGTAGATCTATATGAAAGACGTCTTTTTGCTGTAATTAGTTTTTTATTTGATCAACTGCTGTCAAGACAATTTGAAACAAAATTTCAATAAAAATTTAATAATTCCTAAATTAATTCTTATTCTGTCCCAAGTCTGGGCATGTCAAGTTTAAGCGATAAAAATGAGTTCAAAGTGATAGGAATGTCAGACTTTTGGGTAGTACGAATTATTTCATTACTTCACTTTTCACGTTGAAACTTTTTTACATTCTCATCGAGGAGGTATTAGATTTATGTAAAATTTGACCCCCCCGGTTTTTGTCAAATGTCCACGTTT